>MJUU01000645.1:23300-33811 GCA_002080025.1 Modiolus philippinarum
TTCCTTCAGGCACATCTCCATATAGTGTCCTTCCTTTGTGTAAAGTTTTATCAAAATCCTTCAAGTGGTTTGAGAGGAGTTGCGCTTACGAGGTAACCCATACATAGGGAATCAACAAAAAGTCTAAGTCGAATTATCTCCCCTTCCAGGTTTCCGACAATAATTATATTCCTTCGTGCACATCTCCGTATAGTGTTCTTCCTTTGTGTAAAGTTTCATCAAAATCCTTCAAGCCGTTTAAGAGGAGTTGAGCTTACGAGAAGTGCGGACAGACGGACAGACAGACAGGGCGATTCCTATATACCCCCCCCAAACTTTGTTTGCGGGGGGTATAATAATGAGAGGATCATCTCAGAGACATAATACATGGTGTTTATCTAGTCAAAATTTATACATGTGCATTATTATAATATTTTTTACTATATTTTTTTCTGATTTTTTTTTCCATAAAATAATTTGATCTACAAGTTTTGTTCTCATCTACAAATTCTCCTATATTTGATGATTCTTATAAAAGCTTCTAGGTTAGTGGAGTGCACCCCAGTGTCTTCTGCATCCATGCTCAGTCATTACTTTGGTTTTAGATGACCGATCATTATTGCTGTGGTCCAGAAAGCAACAAAACTACAACTTTACAGAAGTCATAGACTAACACTTTTACACACTGTGTATTTAAATCAATTCTCTCCTGCTATTAACATCCACTATTGATCGAAGCACTGATATGGAGAAAAGTATACATTGTGTTCAATTGTATAAATTTCAATGGACATCAGCCTAATCTAAGTTTGACATTACAAAAACAGGATGGCAGCAAGCACCCGCAATGAGCAAAAACACAAACCAAACATCACCCACCAAGCGTAAACCCAAACCAACACGAAAAAGAGAAGAGACAAACATGAATAACTATCGGGAAACAGGATAGTCTGAATTGGTAACGGCACTAGCAAACGCCAGCGGCTGAATATAGGTTTTGTTACTTTCTTGACTATGGCAATGTGATTTTCACTCATACAGTATCTCACGCCGGGCATCCCAACACCTGGAACAGAGAATAAATATGAATGAGGGCAAAACTTTCCATCACCTGATCATTTTTAATTGGTCACATATGGGTCAATTTTGAAATATGAGACACAACTACATAGAGATCCATACCTCTGCATTCCGTATCTATACTTTACCATCTGTTATGGAGCTATGTCAGGTCATCATCTCCAGTTCCATGTATTTAGGGTGCCCCGCGTGTTCTGTAGCATAAAAGGTACCCTCTTATAAATCTGAAATTTCTTACCCCATCAACCTGTATCTGACATTTATACGACCAATATTAGAATACTGTAGTGAAGTATGGGATGGCTGTTCCAATTCTGATTCCTATAGAGTTGACCGTATCCAGTATGAAGCTGGACGGGTGGTTACCGGATTGACTGCCTACGCGAGTAATGAATCTGTTTATGCGGAAACGGGATGGGAAAAACTTTCAACTCGGAGAGAAAAACGAAAATTATTTCTCTTTTATAACATAGTTCAGGGAAACGTTCCGTCGTACCTTTCCGATCTTTTACCCCCGACTGTCAATGCGAGAAACCCATATAACCTCCGGAACGCAAACAATTATACTACACCGCATTGTAGACTCTCCTCATTCCAAACTCGTTTTTTCCATCAACCACCCGATTGTGGAATAACTTAGACCACAATATAAGAGATACGCCAAGATCCAGTATTTTTAGGGCAAAATTAAAGCGGGTATACATGGACAATAATAATTCACCCCTATATTTTTCTTTTGGTTCGAGACAAGCTAATGTTCTTCACACACGCCTCAGAAGGAGGTGTAGTGCTCTAAAATGTGTCTTTTTCAGATGTAGTATTATTGACAGTTGCACTTGTGATTGTGGTAATGGAATTAAAACAACTGAGCACTATTTTCTTCATTGTAACAGTTATAATCATCTTCGAGAAAGAATGATGAATGATATACTGGACCTTGGCGTTAGACCCACTGTGGAAAATATTCTCTTTGGCAATCCAGAACTAAATTATGATCAAAATTGTTCACTCTTCACAGCAGTACAAAGGTATTTGACTGGCACTAAAAGATTTGTCTAACTCAAAATAAACAATGATCTGTTTAAATTTTGCTCACATCGGACATTGACCTTCAACAGCAAATCTTACCACCATGCTGTTGCTATTATATGCTATTTTTTTTACTATTATTTTCGTATAATGTAACTAATAGTGAATATCTTCTGTAACAAAATGTCATCTGTAGTTAGTATTTCTGTATAACGGAGAAGACCTCGTAAGTTTATAACTTGTGTCTCATCCTTTGTCATATATGTTTGATTTTGACAATAAATACGTTTAAATCAAACCAAACCAAGAGGATGGTAATCGGAGAGTTGCTGTACGTTCTCCAAAAACGGCTGCAGAAGCCAATCTGTCTCCTTCCTTAGAGCCATCTGTGTAAATTTGCAAGTATTCAGAATGTTTAGATTTAATTCTTGCAAAGTCCTGCTGGATAACAAGATAGAAATCAGAAGGGCATTTATGAAATTAGATTCTCTGACGAGACAACCACAGTATAGATTTCCAAGTAGGTTGCCTTTCACTGGAACACAACACAGAGTACGCATCCACAGCCACAAAATCCGCCTACAAACACAGAGACACACTCTGTGGCATTCATAACTATATTGATTGATTTATTAAAAGTGGTTTTCTTGTCTGTCTCGATAATTGATTGTTAGGTTTTTATAAAAATATTTTAATAATCGCTAAAATGTATTTGTATTCATCCTAAAGGTAGTTTGGGAGTAGTCCGCCTTTCGAATATAACTTATCATGTAGAGCTTAAATGTTGACCTAATTTTCATTTAGAATATTTATGTAACAAAATTGACAAGTATTTTTGTTTTTGGTTAATGGTTATTTTTATATGTTGTGTCCAAATTGTAATTTTGTAAAAAAAAAAATAATAAAAAAAAGAAAAAATGTATTTTTAATTTGTACGAATTACAATTTGTACAAAATTAACCTATTTCTAAGGATTCAATGATTAAATTGAAAATCGTTTAAATTTCAAGTAATTCTTCGCGTATTTGTCCTTGTTTGAAACTCTTTGAATGGTAGTTGACAGTGCTATAAGCTGTTTTTTTTTCAGTACTTTCAGCGTTAATGTAATAGTGATTGGACATTTTTTTTCATCAGACAATTACTCAACGGCGTTTGGGAGAGCAAAGGGGACCTTAACTTTGCTCTAAAGGTAAGAGGGTAACTCTGGTAGGCGAGTATGAGTTTGGTAAAATTTCGCGTATTGGACATGTCCTGTTTTTTGTTCATTATCTCCATAACCTGATTTTATCAGGTAGAGAGGAAGTACCGGCAGATAGGAGGGGATGATATAGATCAGGATGATTTCAATGCCCAAGATTTTGATAAATCCATACGCTATGTCGTGAGTGGCCTTAGAGAAATAGGCATTGTAGGTCCTCAACAGCAAACATAAGTGTTATGAAACCAGCATGGTGTCCGGAAACGCAGTTTTTACGCTGAGCACATTCTTTTACCAGTGGGAAAACCAGTTCAGTACATGCATTAGAGCATATAAAGTTGACGGTCAAAATGTGCTAGATGAAGGAGCAAACAAAAAATACTACTACTTGGAAATCATATTGATTGATTGATGTTTTACCCTAACTTCAGCAATATTTCAATTTTATCGGTAATTTGTATGAGTTTCCTTTGATCTCACAATGCAAATATTTGTCAGTATTTGCTACTGCCAGAATACGAAAAAATATTGGCAAAAAGTATCTTAGGCCACGCCTACTTTGTCGATCACAATCAATGAAACAAAGAAATATACATCTTACAGAGACTCTTACCGGATCGTACAAATTCTTTTACTAATCAATTTCACGATTTGATGAAAATTAACATTCAATTTCAAACTTTGTTTTATTAAATGATTCAGCCAATTACCGATAAAAAGAATAATAGAAGTTTTGTTTTTGATGCAAGAAATATTGACTCCAATAATGGACTCGCCCACAAGGGGCTCGTCCATTATTCTTCGCCAATATTTCTAGTATCAAAAACAAAACTTATATTCTATTTATTCTATGTATATTGTGGCGAGAATTGACGGATATACTGAACAATTTTAATAAATACATAAAATATCTATATAAAACCATATGGCTTTATACAAGTAAAAACAAATGTGTAAAATGTAAAAAAAAAAAACATAACAGAAGACATTTTTGGTTAACAATAATACTGTAAACTTGATTATTTCCGTAGGTGGTTAATTTTGTGAACTGTCAAACCACAACCTTTCACGTTGCTATTAATATTTCTAGATTTCTTCGAACATTTGTTATTACAAGTTTTCGAATGAGGCTTAATTTCGTGTAAAATTTCAAAAGGCGAAATATGCAAAAATTATTCTCACAAAAAACTTCCATATTGACAGTATTTTATATGTTGAAAATGAATGTTTGATTTTTTTGTTTGCAGCTAATATATTTAAATTATTCCATTATAGGAAAGGAGATGTCATCTCTGTGAATTTTGCATGATTTTGTTTCAGGAGACAAGATATTCATCAGATACTCTCTAGATACTGGTTATGTGATGATTTATTGATTGATTGATTGATGTTTAACGCCAACTTCAGCAATATTTCAGCTATATTGTGGCGAGAACTGTTAAATATATTGAACAATTTTGATAAATAAATATATAAAACCATTACAGCTTTATACAAGTAAAACAAGTGTGTAAAATATAAAAACATAACACGAAGAATGTAAGTTTAATTGTTATAATTGTTATGTGATGCGTTTTAATTATCGTAGCACTTCTTGGTATCTGGACAGGTCTGACTAACTACAACATGTTCCCACTGTGTTTTTATTTCTTAATGCTGGTGATGGTGTAAAAGTGTTGTATAAATAATCATATGGTAGCTTTTTATGGCATATTCTAGAATAAAATTTTATTTCGAATTCCAATAAATGTTTTGTTGTCTCTTTACCTTTACTTTCCTTCGTTTGTTGGCCAACTTAATCACGAACTTTGACAGGTGAAGTGCGAGTTCAAATCAAGTTTGGTAAGCACATGAAAAACATAATATTTCTCAGCATTCAAATGTAAATTTTTTATGTAATTCTTTATTTTTATAGCAACTGATAACATTTACATTTACAAGAGACAAAAGTATTACTGACATACTTGTAGTACACATTACATAGATAGAAGACAGTATTCAAGACATAAAATGTAGTGTACAAAAAGACAGCCTTTAGCATCAAATTAAGCTTGGAAAAGTACATATGTAATGTGTATCATTTTTTGGAGAAAGAGCACAAAAATTTCGGAGAAAAAAATATATAAAAATATAACTCAGTCACTGAGAACCTCCTCTAAACGCAACAGTTTACTCTGAACGAAATTTCTATGTGGGGAAGATAAAAATTCCGTCGAAAGTTTCTCTATTTGCACATAGTATTTTAAGAATTCAATCCCCCTTTATTGCAAGGAAGCTTATTCTTGCATCTACATACATAAATGTAATATTTTAAAACTAGCAACACATGTTGTTCAATACAACCATTAAGTCTAACTAGATTTAATCCGAGAATTATAACTGAAATATCTGGGTTCAAAACTAGATTATGATTAGAGAAAAAATCACATATGGATAACCAAAAATTTTTGGTATGACAGCATTCCCAGAATAAATGTTGATATGTTTCTGATGTTTCAAAACAAAAAGTACACAGTTCTGTTTATTTTATCTTACACTTAAATAAAAGAGAGTTTGTAGCAAGTATTCTATGCAGCAATTTAAACTGAAAATTCTGCAGCTGTGTATTCCTAGTTACAGAAAAGACATATGAATAAACTTGATTCCGAACTTCAATCTCAAGATTTAGTGTCTCAAATGTAAACTGATCCAAGCTTTTTTAGGTAAAAGATATCCTTAGAACATCCTAAATACTTGTGATATATTTATACATTGTAATTCTTTTATACCAATTTGTTTTTATATGCACATGTTCATGCATGTGATATTCAGCTCAGTAGCTAAGTAATGTTAAAAAAAAAATTATTTTGTAACTTTGGTGTCAAAGGCTTTTAAATATACAAGTTTGGGTTTTTCAGTTACTTTTACACAATGTAGTTATAGTTGCTGTCAATTAGTTATGTTTTTTTTTCAGTTTTAATTGGTAACATTTGTTGAAACATAAATTTAATACCGGAAACTGGAACTTGGCATTCTTCCACGTTATTCGATTTTTCATTTGCATTGAAAATAAGTCTATGTAATGGTGAAAATTTATTTTCTATACAGAGAGTGAAACAATATTTATCTTAAAATTATTACCCTATCATACCATCTTTGAAATGCTGACAGCAGTTGAACTGTTAATGCATAGGCTTTACAGTTTAGAAAAATCCAATTTCTATATTTCAGAGATGGGTATTTGCGTATAGACAGCATCTAATTAGCATCAGACTGACTACCACTAATGGTTTACAAAAGAAGCATCAGCATTTCAAGAAGAACTATTTTCAACATTATCAAAAAATTCAAGATTTGTTCCGATTCGCTTTCTTGCCTATTGGCAATTGAAAGTCGAAAAACAAAACACCAAATTATTTTGATTGATTGATTGATTGATTGATGTTTTACGCCAACTTCAGCAATATTTTAGCTATATTGTGGCGAGAACTGTTGGGTTTATTGAACAATTTTAATAAATACATAAAATATTGATATAAAACCATATAGCTTTATACAAGTAAAACAGATGTGTAAAATGTTAAAAAACATAATAGTAATTTTTGGTTTAACAATAACAATATTAGAAATTAGAAACTTGTTTAAAATTTATCCATTTAAATCTTACTAAATAAATTGATTGCTTTTAAAAATTGAACGATTTTGTCGCCAGCGACGTTTGTAAATAGGTCTTTAAGACAATGAGCAGAATAAAAATCACGCCTGATATCGGCAACATCTACACATTCAATTAAAACATGTTGAATTGTATAATGACAATTGCATGGAATACATTCAGGTCGATCATCACTGTTGAGGATAAAACTATGTGTTGTTCTAGTATGTCCAATACGACATCGGGTCAACACTACCTGTTCCCTACGGTTTTTACCACAGGAACCGACTTGTTTACCGACGTCTGACTGTATTCCATGCAGTTTATTATTTATTTGCAGATCCCATTTGGCCTGCCATAACTTTAAAATGTATTTAACGATTAAAGGCTTCATGTCAGTGTACGGTACTGGACAATGAGGTAGAGGTGATATCAGAGTTAATAAAAGAAAGACTGGATCACGCTGTTTCAGACGGGTTTACTGATAGCGCTGATGTACTAGTAAAATTTGTATATACTGGTAGCACACCAAGTTACAAATACAATACCACCAAGAGTATGAACTCGTTTCTTATAAGAGAGTTTACTGACTTCGTATCGCTTTATCAACGATACGTAGTCCTTTCTTTACCTCCGAATGAGGATTATGTACACGAAATCATAGGAATTAGAATAAAAGTAGTAAAACCACCCGGTGCTGGATGTTGGGACCGCGAGTACTTGGAGAAGATAACAAATGGGGTTAAAAGGAAACGCCCATTATCAACCAATAATAACTGTTTCTTTAGATGCTTAAAACAACTCAAACCAGATTTTAATCCTACAATCACTGTGATGAGATACGAAGAGTATATGGGTTGGCTCCTAAAACACCCGTGCCGTTCCCAGTAGCGTGGGACATAATAAAAAGATACCAGATACCTGTTGGTTTATTCTGTGAAGAGACAAAAGAGCATTACGGCAAGGAACATTTAACCACCATAGAACTAGCCGGGGGTCATTACAGTCTTATTATCGTCCAAGAAAAGAAGAAGTGTTTATCTCGTGGCGATACGTATTTTGGCGAAAAACATACTTGTCAGGTTGTTTGTTCTCGTTGCGGTACAAGATATAAGAAAAAAACATAAGTGCAATGATAACACATCCGGTTATTATCACGCGGTAATAAAGAAAAATGGTAAGTATTTGATCCGAAAAACAACAAAGAGTAAAGAGTTAAACCCCAACATAAGTCACTATGATATAGAGACGTACACAAGGTTCATACCCCTTATATCCTAGGATTTGTAGAGAAAGAGGGTGATTTTTGTTACTACGCTGGTGATGATTGCGTTTATAATTTTGTACAATATCTAATAAACAAAACCAATGAGCTCGGGGGTAAAACTAATGATTTTATTGTTAATGCTTATAACGGGAGTAACTTTGATCATTACTTCTTGATTAAGAGTATGAATAAATTAGGATTACCTCCGGATAATTTTATCATGAATAACGGAAGCATAATCGGGTTACAAAAAGATAGAATACGATGTTTTGATCTTATGAAACACATAGGTGGTTCTTTGAGTCAAGCATTAACTGATTTCGGGTGCAAATTAAAAAAGGAGAATTTGATCATACTAAAGCTTGTAGGTGGGAAGATATGCCTAATAGTATGAGAAACGAGTGTCTTGTTTATCTACAGTCTGATGTACTTGGTTTAAGGGAATTGTTTAACAAGTTAAACAACCAGTGTAACAAAGATTTTGGTAGAGACATCACTAACTTCATCTCGACTAGTTCTCTAGGATTCGACATCTGGAAAGATTATATACCTAAAGGGGTTATGGTTGACTTGTCTGATTAAACAGAGATAGAGAAAAATATCAGAAAGAGTATTTATGGTGGACGGTGCTACAAGAGCAAGACTGAGTTTGTATCTGATCAGTTTGGTGAAAACTACGATGATGTAACTGATTTCTTGTTAAATGTGGACGTTGTGTCCCTTTATCCAACCAGTATGTTACATGAGTATCCGGTGGGACAAAGAAAATATACCACCGAAGGCATAAAGGGTAAAATGGGGATATATAAAGTCAAGTATGTTTCGAATAAGAAACTGCTTCATCCAGTAGTAGCAAGAAAGGACGGAAAAGGAGCAACTAAATGGGATCTACAAGACTCGGAGGGTTGGTATACTTCAGTTGATATAGAACAAATGATTAAATATGGTTATGATGTTAATATTATCGAGGGATATTACTGGGTCGAAACTAGTAAGGTGTTTTATGATTATATACAGAAATTCTTTCAGACCAAGAAAACAAGTCAAAAAGGAAGTGTTAAATACACCCTGGCAAAGTTACTAATGAATGGTCTCTATGGTAATATGATCCAAAGACCAATATTTAATCACACCCAGACAATAAGAGCTGGAAGTTTCATCATAAATATATAATCACGGGCCAGGAACTAATTTCATCTACTTGGTATGTATCAGGTTACTTAAGATCCGAGATTGACTCGGTTGATAAGATCAGTAAGCCTTCACATTTTGGTGCTTTTGTTCTGGCTTATAGCCACAAGATTATGTATAATCATATGATGAGGTTAAATCCGGAAAATAAAATAGAGGGACTTTTATTATACTGACACTGATAGTCTTCATGTGCCCGGTGAGCAAGCAAAACTAATACCTAATTATAATGGTAATAACTTAGGTGACTTGGCTAATGACTAAAAGAAAAACGCCAAGATAATAAAGGCGGTTTATATTGCGCCAAAGTTATACATGACTATAACGATAGGTACAGACAATGTAATTCGTGTTAAGACAAAGGGAAAAGGACTAAATAAAACTAAGTTAACTCAAGAGGATTTTAACAAGATGTTGAAGGGCGAAGAAGTAAAAAATATAAAGGATTTCTCCATGAAGAAGGTACATCTAAATAGGACATCTAAAGAACAAAGTCTTAAACATTTCAGTATTCTTCACCTCACAAACTTTGAGAGATGTGCAAATAAAAACGAATACAAGGGAAGAATTTTCTTGGATAAGAATAAATCTGTTCCTATAGGAAGCTGCCGTCTACCACAGTCCACATGTTAAACACGTCTGTAAAAAATAAACCTGTGTAAGTGGAAATCGAACCCCAACTACTCTTACTACGCTGTTTATAATGTAGAAACGTTAACCATTACACTACAGAAAATCGATTCGCGAGTCATTTAAAATAAGGTAGTCATTCGTTTGATATTGATTAAAAACGATTGCGTAAACTGTTTTATGAAAAAAGAAAGAATGTACGATTTAAACAAACAGAGATAACTCCGATAGATATTATAATATTTAAATGTTAAAAACACACACAATGGACATATTATTGTGGATATTTCACAACATAGGCTTGACTGCGCATGCGTGAGATGAGGTTTAAATATACTAAAAATCAATGTTCAAATGTCTGGCCAGACGCAGCCGTGTGGTAACATTCTATTACTTACACAATACACACTTTACACACTTCAATATTATACTTGTATACTTTCGCAAATTTCAATCAATATAAGTAAAATTAAATAAGGAGTGATGTAGATAATGGTTAAAAA
>MJUU01000649.1:19182-48088 GCA_002080025.1 Modiolus philippinarum
ATTTAGATCACATTGGTTATTGGTTCTCTATCAGTTTTAAACATCTTTGAGTTAATGGTCTTCCAAACGTTTAGATTTTATCTGCACTGATGAGACATAAGTTGTCGAAATGCGCATATGCAGAAAGTAAATTCACAGTGACTTCGGTATTTAGTTATTTGTTACCACTGGGTCGATGCCACTGCTGGTGGACTGTAAGTCCCCGAGTGTATTCACCAGCCCAGTAGTCAGTACTTCGGTGCTGACCCGAAAGCCGAATATTTTTGAAACATTCCAATATCTAAAATTTTGCAAATGTTATTAAAAACTAAGGAGTATCTCCCTCATGCAAAGCTCTGTCCTTAGCTGATTTTGGCTTTAAATTTAGATCACATTGGTTATTGGTTCTCTATCAGTTTTAAACATCTTTGAGTTAATGGTCTTCCAAACGTTTAGATTTTATCTGCACTGATGAGACATAAGTTGTCGAAATGCGCATATGCAGAAAGTAAATTCACAGTGACTTCGGTATTTAGTTATTCATTTCGATCCGACAAAAAACATGGCCTCCAGGTCATGATATATTTGAAACTCGTAACTCAGTATGTGAAAACCATACTTTTCATTATCTTCTCTGAAACTATTCAATCAAATTTAACTAAACTGTATTGGAATGATGTATTGAAGGTCCTTTGCAAAGATTACTCATTGCAATAAGATCAGACAAAAAACACTTGTGCCAATGGAGAACATAGCTTAACATTAGACCTCATTGGTAAAAAAATCTGTTTTTGTCATACATGGCATAGGAGCATAATAGTATATAGGTGGTTTTCGGGTCGGATTTGTCGTGGTGGAGCGTGGTGGAGTCTGGTGGAGTCGGAAGTAACGTCACTGGAAGTGACGTAGACCGGAAGTGACGTCACCGAAGTCACGTGAACGGAAGCGGAAGTCACGTGACCGGATGTAAAAGCGTTATTGTTGCCCATGCACAACCGGAAGTGGTCTTAATTGAAGCCCTAGTGACCGGAAATGACGTGTTGGAACAACACGTGACCCCGCAGGGGTGTTGTGTGACGTTACTACAATGTACATGCGCGACCGGAAGCGGGCGTAGCCCCAGGTATAGACCGGAGGTCAGGTCTTTTCCCTAGTCGGAACGACTCGGGCATGGTCTTTCGGATGTTTTTATATGTTTTTACCCCTATTTTAATGGTGTTCTTGTATTTTCTTCTTTTTACATCCAATTTTTAGTTATTTTTCTCTTGTCCCACTGTTTTTATTGTTGTTATACCTTTTCAACCCCTTTTTAGTATTGTTCTCTGTAATTTCGTCCTTTTTCATGCAATTTCTAGACTAATATCCAGGCGTTGTCAGTCAGCAATTGTCATTATATTTCTGAGGTGTCATCTATCACGTCCGCGTTCGTAATGGGACATAACTATTGCTACTTATTTCCCGCGCTTTTTTATCTGTTGTAATTGCATTTCACCTTTTTTTTCAGTATTGTTCTTTGTAATTTATCCCTTCTCATCCAATGTTTAGACTAAAGTCCTCTGGTGTAACCTTTTGTATGTGTTATTTGATTATTTTCCACTTTATTTTATAATTATCTTTCCTTTTCATCCAATCTTTAGAGGTATTTCCCTTTTTCTCGCCAAATTCCTATAGTGTCGTCTGCTATTGCCATTTTCTTTCCTATTATATTACATACTTATCTCCCTTTTTCATTCAATTCTTAAAGTGATTTCCTCTTCCCTACCAAATTTCTATAATGTTGTCTGCTATTGGTTTTTTATTATTGTTTCCTATTTTATTTCCCCTTATCATCCAATTCTTAGAGTTATTTCCCCTTACCTGTCTAATATCTATACTGTCGCCTGATATTTTTAGATTTCCCACCATTTGTCATCCAATCCTTAGAGGTATTTCCCCTTTGTCGCCATAATTCTATAGTGTCGTCTGCTACTTTTAGCTTTCCCGCCATTTTTCATCCAATTCGTAGATTTATTTCCCCTTTTCCACATTATTTCATAACCAACTTCCTTTATCTAACAACTTACCCTAACCTAAGTTGCTATGACAACTCTGTATTCATTTATTTTTATATTTGAATGTTATTCTGTTATTTATTTCTAACTATTACAGTTATTTTTCTTTGTTTTCTATTTTTAAATGTCATACTATTTTTTTCATTCAAAATATCGATTACCTTACCCTTGCTTTACTAAGTTTCACCCTTACCCTGACTTCAAACCCTTAGACCCTACCACTTACATTACACCATAACTCTTACCTTAACCTTATTACTAGTATCTTAACCCCAACCTTTAAGTTATTCACACTGACACCAACACTTAGCCCTTAACCTAGACATAAGCACTATCATAATAATCTAGCCGTAACGTAATACTAACACAACGTCGAATCCTTAACTATTCTTAAGCTCTGTAACAACCTCGAACTTAACCCTTTTACTAATGTTTTAACCCTAACCCTTTTACTAACTCTTAACCCTAACCTTTAAAGTAATCACCCATTTACTTACAGTGAGCCCTTACCTTAGACACGAGCTCAAACATTATATTCTAACCATAAGCTAATAATTACACAACCTCTAATCCTAAACTTGACCCTAACCTCATTTCAACCGTAACATAACCCTTACTTAAATCGAACCCTTAGTCCTAGCCAAAGTTAATTCTACCAATATACACTCTAATTCTAAACACTAACCCTAAATCTATCTAACCTAATAATAACACAATATATTCCTAAATTGTAAACCAATGTTAAGCCTAGCCTTACCCTAACCCTATGGCAAGCTTAACATAACCTTAACACAACCTATTCCTAAGTAGTAAATCAATTTTAAGCCTAGTTTTTTAATCTTAACATAACCCTAACACCAACTCTTACTTATTCTTACTAACCCTTGCTTACTCTAATTCTCAACATAACACTAACGTGACTTTAACCCGAAGTCCTAACCGTTATACTAGCACTAAACCAACCTTAACCCTAACCTAACCCTTACCCCATTTTAATCTTTAGCTTCCCCCATCACTAACATTTAACCTTACCTCAATCACCTTTATCTGGATTTTGAGCTCTAAGCCCTTATCCTAACCCAACAACAATTCCGAACCATCCTTTTTTACTAACCCTAATCATAATACATAACGATATCTTACATTACTAACCAATACTTAATCTATCCCTAAACCCTAACCTCAGTATTAACAATAATTTAATACTAACACAACCTCACCTCTAACCCTTGAACTATTCCTAAGCTATAACCATAACCTTAACCCTAACCTCATTTCAACATAAACTCTATCCTCACTTACCCTTACTTACTCTAAATCTTAACCAAACACTAATTTAACTTTAACCCTAATACTAGCACGATCTCCAACACTTATATATATCTAAGCCCTAAATCATTTTTGCCCCTTACTTAACCTTGATCCTAGCCCTTATATCGACCCCTACCTTTATCTTACTAACCCAATTCACAGACGTAACCCTGAATCTTAAATCCAACCGTAATGATGGATGATATTTTAAACATAACGTTGTGATGTATAATTCTAACAGAAACGATCCTAAACCTAAAACCCTTATAATGAACGTTACCCCTGCCTAACATTAACCCAAATGATGAATATAATCCAATCATTACCCCTAAAGATATATATGTGATTCTAATCCAAGTGATCTAAGTCCTACTTAGCCATTAAACTGATTGTGTAACCAAAGCCCTTAATATAACGAATCAATCTCAAATAATCCAAATCCTACTCTAACCTTAAGCCAAGCCTTCTGACCTTTCCCAAACTTTTACCCTAATTCACCCAACTCCTCAACCAACAATACATAAACCTAACTTTAACAATACCAATATACTAACGCTACAACTTCAACCCTACCCTTACTACCCTAAATTATACTGATAATTTAATTCCAAACATAACCTAATTGATATGAATTATACTAACCATACCCCAAATAGTGTATTTCATCTTACACAAAAGAATGTATGTATTCCTTACCCTTACATTAACCATAGCCTCAACCCTAAGTCCTACTCTTTGGTACTCTAACCATAATCCTAAGCTATGACCTTAACGAACCCCAACTTTAATGTAATCTTCAACAATACCTCTTTCATGTATATAACCCAACACTAGCCCAACTGATATATTTAATGAACTGATGTATGTGTCACTATGCAATTCTAAACTGAAATGAAATATGTAAACCTTCACCCAAATAATAACCCTTACGTTAATGATGTATACTAAACCCAGTGATAAAATGATCCAAATGATCTATACGATGCTAACGTTTAAACCTATAATGATTACCTAACCTTTAGCTTTCAAATTTTTTTCTAAAATTATCATTGTCTCTATATTTTTTTAGTTTTGCTGCTGCTTCTCGTCATTACTTGGGTCTGTCTGCTGCTGGTAGTGTTTGTGTTGGTGGCATGAAGGTATTATGTTAGTAAAAATGGTAATTTTCAGAGATTGTAATGGTAAAAGTGGTAAATTTCAGGTATCTGGGTGGTGGTGGTGGTGGGATAATAGCCTATGGTGGTGGTGGTGGTGGAATAATAGTCTATGGTGGTGGTGGTGGTGGTGGTGGTGGTAGTGGTGGATAATTGTCTGTGATGGTGGTGGTGTTGGTGGGATAATATTCGGTGGTGGTGGTGGTAGTGAGATAATAGTCTGTGGTGGTGTTGGTTGGATAATAGTCTGTGGTGGTGGTGGTGGTTATGGTGGTGGTGATGAAATAATATTTTATGGTGGTGGTGTGGCGGGATAATAGTCTGTGTGATGGTCGGTGGTTTATCACTTTATTCGTTTGGGGCATAATAATAACAAACCCTGACAATGCATTTTCATTTTTTATTTCATTTAAACAAAATTACAATAACATTCTATTTTTTCTGTATTTACATTAATGTCAATTTAAGTTTTCTGTCTTGAGTGCTGGTTCTTCCGTCACTTAAATGTCTGTCTTCATAGCCACTTAATTGGGTTCTGTAGCTACCTTCATCCGTTTCAGTTCTGGTATTTTGTCTTCAAACACAGCTATAATGTTTCCAAGTCTCTGCTTCCCATCTTCAAACATTTGATCTAAAAATTACAAACTTGATACCGGTTGATACTGAACATACTTCAATGATTTTTAGTACTGCAAACAACTTCGAAACCAACGGTGTCTATTTTCGTTGTTGTCTTCATACGGTAGGATATACCGACAAGCTTTGTCCACAGTTCCATGTTCCCATTGACTTAAAAAGCATACAACATCTGGCTGCAGGGGCGTAGGTGACCTCAATACTTGTATCGTTCCTGGAATTTCCCTGTCTTCTTTGATTGTCCATTCTCCTCTACCTGTAGAATAGATATCACCCCATGGAAATTTTTCAGCTATCTGTCGTGAAAATCCATGCGCCTTGGTGCAAAGAAAATTCACTTGAGAAACAATAACATCTACATTTTCTGCTTTCAATAAATCTCCGTCAACAATATTTACACCCATTCTGTCTTTATTGGCTTCAGTCTGATCTTGTACACCTATGTCTATTGTCTCCATAGCTGTAATTCGTCAGTTAATATTTGTAAGACGGCTTCGGATTGGTTAATTTTCCTACGTTCTGATTGGTCAATCTTTTGTAAATGGCAATTTCTGATCTCTTAAAATCGCCGCAATTTGATTCTGAACACTTTCAATCCACTTTTCCTTATTCTTCTATCCATTGATGATGAGCTGCCAATATCTCTGTTGCTTGATCTTTATATGCAGCACAATAGGTTTGAGTGAACACATATGATACATATAATCGTCCAGAATTGATGATCCTATCTTCAATTCATGGCAAGCACGATCCGCTTGTACACTTCCAGACTGTCCATGACGAACTGAATGAGACCCCCATATAACTATTTTGAAATTCTATCCGACTTCTTATAGCATGGGTAACTCTAACTTAACACTATTCATAATTTAACACTATCTCTATCGATAATTTAAATATAACCCTTATCCAATTTAACCCTAACCCTTACTGTAATCTAAACATAATTCTAACACTAACCATAATAGAACTCTAATCCTATCTATAATTTAAGCCTTACCCTTACCATAATCTAACTCTAACCATAATATAACTCTAATCCTATCTATAATTTAACCCTTACCCTTACCATAATCTAACTCTAACCATAATATAATCAAAATCCTATCTATTAGCTAACTCTAACCCTAATACAATCTATATTCTAACCCTAACCTATTTGTAATCTAACTATAACCCTTACCAAATCTAACCCTAACCCCATGTATAATTAAGCATAACCTTAACCCTATCTATAATTTAACTGTAACCACAACCTTACCATAATTTAATCCTAGCCCTTTCCACAATCTAAACTTTAACTCTAACCCTAACCTTACCATAATTTAACCCTAACACTTGCCATAATCTAAACCCAACTCTAACTCTAACCATAATATAACCCTAAGGCTTCTTCTTCTTCTATTGTTTTGGGGGCGACTTACTATTCAGTAATTGCGCCCTTGTACACAATATCGACAGTATAATATTGCTGTCTTCCCTTACCATTTAACATTTAACATAATCCTCATAGTAGTAGTAATTTGTATTCTGTCTGTAACATAAGATAAATTCATTAATATTTGTTCTGAAAAGCACCATGCATTTCTCTTATGTTGGAGACAGAATACAAATCACTACTACTATGATTAGGGTTATGTTAAATGTTAAATGGTAAGGGTTAGAGTTAGTGTTAGTACTAGGGTAAGGGTTAGATAATAGTTGAATAATAGATAGGGTTAGGGTTGGCTTAGAGTCTGTTAGGGTTAGATAACAGATAAGTTAGAGTTATTAGGATTAGATTTCAGATAGGGTAAGGGATAGAATATAGCTGGGGTTATGGTTGAGATAAGAGTATGGTTATGGTTAGATAATAGATAGGTGGGTAAGGGTTAGGGTTATAGTTAGATTAAAGATAGGATTAGGGTTATATTATGGTTAGTGTTAGGGTTAGAGTTAGCTGATAGATAGGTTAGGTTATACTGTGGTAAGAATTAGAGCTAGCTTTAGATTATGGTAAGGGTTAGGATTAGAGTTAAATGATAGATAGGGTTACAGCTAAATTAAGGTAAGGGTTAGAGTTGAATTATAATAAGGTTAGGGTTACAGTTAAATTATAGATAGGGTTAGGGTTAAATTATGGTAAGGTTAGAGTAAGATTTAGATAATAGATAGTATTATGGCTATATCATGGTTAGGGTAAGAGTTAGGTTTAGATTGTGTAAGGGTTATTGTTTAATTATAGGTAGGGATAGGTTTAAATTATGGTTAGTGTAAGGGTTAGAATTAAGTTACAGATAGCCTTAGGGTTATATTATGGTTAGAGTTAGAGTTGGGTTTAGATTATGGCAAGTGTTAGGGTTAAATTATGGTAAGGTTAGGGTTAGAGTTAAAGTTTAGATTGTGGAAAGGGCTAGGGTTAAATTATGGTAAGGTTGTGGTTACAGTTAAATTATAGATAGGGTTAAGGTTATGCTTAATTATACATAGGGTTACGGTTAGATTACAGTAAGGGTTAGGGTTAAATTGGATGAGGGTTATATTTAAATTATCGACAGAGATAGTGTTATATTATGAATAGTGTTAAGTTAGAGTTACCCATGCTATAAGAAGTCAGATATAATTTCAAAATAGTTTTATGGGGGTCTCATTCAGTTCGTCATGGACAGTCTGGAAGTGTACAAGCGGATCGTGCTTGCCATGAATTGAAGATAGGATCATCAATTCTGGACGATTAAATGTATCATATGTGTTCACTCAAACCTATTGTGCTGCATATAAGATCAAGCAACAGAGATATTGGCAGCTCATAATCAATCGATAGAAGAATAAGGAAAAGTGGATTGAAAGTGTACAGAATCAAATTGCAGCGATTTCAACAGATCAGAAATCGCCATTTACAAAAGATTGACCAATCAGAACGTAGGAAAATTAACCAATCCGAAGCCGTCTTACAAATATTAACTAACGAATTACAGCTATGGAGACAATAGACATAGACTATAAAAGGTGCACAAGAACAGACTGAAGCCAATAAAGACAGAATGGGTGTAAATATTGTTGACGGCGATTTATTGAAAGTAGAAAATGTAGATGTTATTGTTTCTCAAGTGAACTGTCTTTGCATCAAGGCGCATGGATTATCACGACAGATAGCTGAAAAATTTCCATGGGGTGATATCTATTCTACAGGTAGAGGAGAATGGACAATCAAAGAAGACAGGGAAATTCCAGGAACGATAAAAGTATTGAGGTCACCTACGCCCCTGCACCCAGATGTTGTATGCTTTTTAAGTCAATGGGAACATGGAACTGTGGACAAAGCTTGTCGGTATATCCTACCGTATGAAGACAACAACGAAAATAGACACCGTTGGTTTCGAAGTTGTTTGCAGTACTAAAAATCATTGAAGTATGTTCAGTATCAACCGGTATCAAGTTTGTAATTTTTAGATCAAATGTTTCAAGATGGAAAGCAGAGACTTGGAAACATTATAGCTGTGTTTGAAGACAAAATACCAGAACTGAAACGGATGAAGGTAGCTACAGAACCCAATTAAGTGGCTATGAAGACAGACATTTAAGTGACGGAAGAACCAGCACTGAAGACAGAAAACTTAAATTGACATTAATGTAAAGACAGAAAAATTCGAATGTTATTGTAATTTTGTTTAAATGAAATAAAAAATGAAAATGCATTGTCAGGGTTTGTTATTATTATGCCCCAAAAGGATAAAGTGATAAACCACCGACCACCACAGACTATTATCCCGCCACCACCACCACCATAAACTATTATTTCATCACCACCACCAAAACCACCACCACCACAAGAATAGCCCATCACCACCATCACAGACTATTATCCCACCACCACCACCGACTATTATCCCACCAACACCACCACCACCACAGACAATTATCCACCACTACTACCACCACCACCACCACCACCATAGACTATTATTCCACCACTACCACCACCACCATAGGCTATTATCCCACCACCACCACCACCCAGATACCTGAAATTTACCACTTTTACCATTACAATACCTGAAAATTACCATTTTTTACTAACATAATACTTTCAAACCACCAACACCAACACTACCAGCAGCAGACCCAAGTAATGACGAGAAGCAGCAGCAAAAATAAAAAAATATAGAGACAATGATAATTTTAGAAAAAAGTTTGAAAGCTACAGGTTAGGTAATCATTATAAGTTGAAACGTTAGCATCGTATAGATCATTTGGATCATTTTATCACTGGGTTTAGTATACATCATTAAGGTAAGGGTTATTATTTGGGTGAAGGTTTACATATTTTATTTCAGTTTAGAATTGCATAGTGACACATACATCAGTTCATTAAATATATCAGTTGGGCTAGGGTTGGGTTATATACACGAAAGAGGTATTGTTGAAGATTACATCAAAGTTGGGGTTCGTTGAGGTCATAGCTTAGGATTATGGTTAGAGTACCAACGTGTGGGACTTAGGGTTGAGGCTATGGTTAATGTAAGGGTAAGGAATACATATATTCTTTTGTAAGATGAAATACACTATTTGGGGTATGGTTAGGATAATTCATATCAATTAGGTTATGTTTGGAATTATATTATCAGTAAAATTTAGGGTAGTAAGGGTAGGGTTGAAGTTGTAGCGTTAGTATATTGGTATTCTAAGTTGGGTTTATGTATTGTTGGTTGAGGAGTTGGTTGAATTAGAGTAAAAGTCAGGGAAAGGTGAGAAGGCTTGGCTTAAGGTTAGAGATGGGTTTGTATTATTTGAGATTGATTCGTTATATTAAGGGCTTTGGTTACACAATCAGTTTAATGGCTAAGTATGACTTAGATCACTTGGATTAGAATCACATATATATCTTTAGGGTTAATGATTGGATTATATTCATCATTTGCGTTAAGGTTAGGCAGGGGTAACGTTCATTATAAGGGTTTTAGGTTTAGGATCGTTTCTGTTAGAATTATACATCACAACGTTATGTTTAAAATATCATCCATCATTACGGTTGGATTTAAGATTCAGGGTTACGTCTGGGTTAGTAAGATAAAGGTAGGGGTCGATATAAGGGCTAGGATCAAGGTTAAGTAAGGGGCAAAATTGTTTTAGGGCTTGGATATATATAAGTGTTGGAGATCGTGCTAGTATTAGGGTTAAAGTTAAATTAGTGTTTGGTTAAGATTTAGGGTAAGTAAGGGTTAGTGAGGGTAGAGTTTATGTTGAAATGAGGTTAGGGTTAAGGTTATGGTTATAGCTTAGGAATAGATCAAGGGTTAGAGGTGAGGTTGTGTTAGTATCAAATTATTGTTAATACTTAGGTTAGGGTTTAGGGATAGATTAAGTATTGGTTAGTAATGTTAGATATCTTTATGTATTATGATTAGGGTTAGTAAAAAAGGATGGTTCGGAATTTTTGTTGGGTTAGGATAAGGGCTTAGAGCTCAAATTCCAGATAAAGGTGATTGAGGTAAGGTTAAATGTTAGTGATAGGGAAAGCTAAAGATTAAAATGTGGTAAGGGTTAGGTTAGGGTTAAGGTTGGTTTAGTGCTAGTATAACGGTTAGGACTTGGGGTTAAAGTCACGTTAGTGTTATGATGAGAATAAGAGTAAGCAAGGGTTAGTAAGAATAAGTAAGAGTTAGTGTTAGGTTTATGTTAAGATTAAAAAACTAGGCTTAAAATTGGTTTACTACTTAGGAATAGTTGTGTTAAGGTTATGTTAAGCTTGCCATAGGGTTAGGGTAAGGCTAGGCTTAACGTTGGTTTACAATTTAGGAATATATTGTGTTATTATTAGGTTAGATAGATTTAGGGTTAGGGTTTAGAATTAGAGTGTATATTGGTAGAATTAGGTTTGGCTAGGACTAAGGGTTCGGTTAAGTTTAGGATTAGAGGTTGTGTAATTATTAGGTTATGGTTAGAATATAATGTTAGAGCTCGTGTCTAAGTTAAGGGCTCACTGTAAGTAAATGGGTGATTAGCTTAAAGGTTAGGGTTAAGAGTTAGTAAAAGGGTTAGGGTTAAAACGTTAGTAAAAGGGTTAAGTTCGGGGTTGTTACAGAGCTTAAGAATAGTTAAGGATTCGACGTTGTGTTAGTATTAGGTTACGGCTAGATTATTATGATAGTGCTTATGTCTAGGTTAAGGGCTAAGTGTTGGTGTCAGTGTGAATAACTTAAAAGTTGGGGTCAAGATACTAGTAATACGGTTAAGGTAAGCGTTATGGTGTAATGTAAGTGGTAGGGTCTAAGGGTTTGAAGTCAGGGTAAGGGTGAAACTTAGTAAAGTAAGGGTAAGGTAATCGATATTTTGAATGAAAAAAAAATAGTATGACATTCAAAAAAAGAAAAAAAGAAAAATAACTGTAATAGTTAGAAATAAATAACAGAATAACATATAAATATAAAAATAAATGAATACAGAGTTGTCATAGCAACTTAGGTTAGGGTAAGTTGTTAGATAAAGGAAGTTGGTTATGAAATAATGTGGAAATGGGGAAATGAATCTACGAATTGGATGAAAAATGGCGGGAAAGCTAAAAATAGCAGACGACACTATAGAATTATGGCGACAAAGGGGAAATACCTCTAAGGATTGGATGACAAATGGTGGGAAATCTAAAAATATCAGGCGACAGTATAGATATTAGGCAGGTTAGGGGAAATAACTCTAAGAATTAGATGAAAAGGGGAAATAAAATAGGAAACAATAATAAAAAACCAATAGCAGACAACATTATTATAGAAATTTGGTAGGGAAGAGGAAATTAAGAATTGAATTAAAAAATGAAATAAGTATGTTATATAATAGGAAGCAAAATGGCAATAGCAGACGACACTATAGGAATTTGGCGAGAAAAAGGGAAATACCTCTAAGGATCGGATGAAAAGGAAAGATAATTATAAAATAAAGTGGAAAATAATCAAATAACACATACAAAAGGTTACACAAGAGGACTTTAGTCTAAACATTGGATGAGAAGGGAGAAATTACAAAGAACAATACTGAAAAAAAAGGTGAAATGCTATTACAACAGATAAAAAAGCGCGGGAAATAAGTAGCAATAGTTATGTCCCATGACGAACGCGGACGTGATAGAAGACATCTCAGAAATATAATGACAATTGCTGACTGACAACGCCTGGATATTAGTCTAGAAATTGAATGAAAAAGGACGAAATTACAGAGAACAATACTAAAAAGGGGTTGAAAAGGTATAACAACAATAAAAAGGATGGGACAAGAGAAAAATAACTAAAAATTGGATGTAAAAAGAAGAAAATACAAAGAACACCATTAAAAAGGGGTAAAAACATATAAAAACATCCGAAAGACCATGCCCGAGTCGTTCCGACTAGGGAAAAGACCTGACTTCCGGTTTATACCTGGGGCTTCCGGTCGCGCATATACATTGTAGTAAGGTCACACAACACCCCTGCGGGATCACATGTTGTTCCAACACGTCATTTCCTATCAACATGCCCGTATAGGGCTTCAAATAAGACCACTTCCGGTTAACATATGGGCTACGCCCACTTCCGGTTGCCCATTTTCGCTCCAATACCTTCCCAATACACCCCTGTGGGGTCACGTGTTGTTCCAACACGTCATTTCCGGTCAATATGGCCGACTAGGGCTTCAATTAAGACCACTTCCGGTTGCGCATGCGCAACAATAACACTTTTACATCGGTCATGTGACTTCCGCTTCCGGTCACGTTACTTCGGTGACGTCACTTCCGGTCTACGTCACTTCCATTGACGTTACTTCCGGCTCCAGCAGACTCCACCACGACAAATCCGACCCGAAAACCACCTATATACTACTAAGCATTTTGTCGGATGAGCATTACAGGCTCAGTCTCTGAGCCTCTAGTTCTAGTTTGGTGTGCATGATAGAGTTAAGCAATTGTGATTGGGACGCGCATCCAATATTTTAAGAACAACTGCACGGACTACTTGAAACAAACTTTTTACAGTTAGCGAACCGCTCATACGGACATTGAATTATTTAATACATATCTAACAAATTTTGATTTAACATCGTACAAAGACTCCATGGTAAATAAGCGTTCATGCTTTCATTGGATATCCTTGGAATGGTATCAGTTTACTAAATTTTCAACAATTTTTACTCTGAGTATTAAGTCTATCTGGCATATTTTATTATTGTTTTTTTTTTTTATATCTTTAATTGCACTAGAAATTATGATATTATCACGAACTCATTTTGCCTTTTACCTTTATCTGTCTATTAGGCATGACATCCAATGTACAATATTGAACTAGAAGTGGCGCCATCAGAAATGGCCATCCCCGCACTCCCTGTTTGACACAGAAAATACTTGTTATAGACCCTAGGCTTAATTTTTCTTCAAGAATTTGGAATTCAAATATAATGGATAGTCACTATTTTTACGAAGAAAGAATGCAAAGATATATTGCTGGAATTTTTCGAAGAATTTCAAAAAAAAAAGAGGTCTTTGAGACTTTCAGGAAGTTTACCAAACTTGAAACCAAATATTTTGGAAAAACCAATTGGTGAAAATGTTTGTCCTACTTCAAATAAATTATTAAAATATGGTTGCTAGGTAGAATTCAAAACAATACGTGGTCTTTGAGACTTTCGGGAAGTTAACCAAAATTGGAATCAAAATTTTTGGAATCCAATAAATGAAATATTCGTTCAAAACAAAATAAATTCTAAAAGTATGATTGCTAGGTAGAATTAAAAAAAAAAATAAGTGGTCTTTGAGACTTTCAGGATATTTACAAAAATTGGAATAACATTTCAGAATTCTAAGTACCTAGAACTTAATTTTTCCAACCACTTCCAAAACAAATATGAGATTATATGTAAAAAAGTTCAAAAATATGGGTCTTTGACATTTTCAGGAAATTTACCAAAGTCGGAACCTGAACCAGAATTCCAAAAGCTTATTGCACATCTACAGACTATATGCTACAATTCTATAACAAAATTAAATTCATAAATCCAAAAATCGAGAAGGGGATCCACTGACAGGCTCACATATGTCATAATCGACATCATGGCGCCTCTTGTTTGCACCAAGACCAATATCTAAATTCCGAAAGCTTATTGCGCATCTGCGGCATGTATGCAACAATTCTATAACAAAATTAAAACCCTAAATCCCTTTATTTGTTCATGGTACTTGAAACTTCTCTGACCCTCAAACAGTAAACAAACAAAAATCCTTCCTGTAAACTCTTATTGCTATAGTTTATAGTTTATATACATTTATAGGTAAAAAGGCAAGTTCATTAATGGACAAGTTATTTTCCCGCTGGTGGTCATGCTTTATATTTATATTTATATTTAATAAAATGGATAATTTTGATAAAGATCTGTCCATAATCATTCCATTACAGTTTAGTTAAATTCGCTTCAGTGGTTTGAGAGCAGATTATTAAAATTATTACCTTAAAACAGATCCAATGTTAGATAATGCTCTGCGCTGATAATAAATTTTTGCATGGTTCGAATTAAATGAACATTTGTAAATGACTTTCCATAAATCATTCCAATGCAGTTTACTAGCAGTTAAATTTGCTGCAATACTTTTTGAACAGATGATGAAAATCACGTTTTTCCCATGGGGCCTTAAACTATGTTCCGTGTTTCCAAACATACAAAATGAAGCGAACAATTTTCGCCAAGGACTGCCCATTAAAGAGGAAAAGATAACATGAAATACTTAAGACACCTTATAATGGCCGAATATTACAATCACATGCCACAATCCAACAGGGAACTGCACATGAAAAAACAATAAAATGACAAATGACAAACATAGACAACGATAGGAACTCGGGATAGCTGGACTTGGTACCGGCACTAGCAACAGCTAGCGGTAGGTTTAAACCAGTTTATGGGCACTCAAACATCCCCTTTCTCTATTCTCTTTCCCTTTAATATTATAAACATACAAATAAAACCCAATACAGATAGACTACTAACTCAAAGACCACAATCTTGAAATGGAAAGAATAAGACAAAACGTAATTTAGAAAGATGGGTCAAGGAGTGCTCGCCGCTAAACTGCCGGATAGCTCAAGAAGCCTAGTCTGCTGCCATACATCATACCTGTGAAATTTGGTTGAATTTTCACCAATGTTTTAGAGTAGATGATGAAATATCATTTTTTATGATATAACATGGTTGAATAAGTGGCAAAACATTCACTGGATCGAAATCAAGATTAAAAACCCAAGCTTACAGTCAGTATATACCTCAAAGGGTATATACACAGTATATACATGTACATATCAAACGAGAAAATTGACACTTGTAAACTACAAGAAATGGCGTCATAATATTTTTAATGTGGCTTTACATAAAATGTATAGTGAAGAAAGAGTGTGACCGAATACTTTTTGTACGTCTCTGCATATTGTCTTTTTAACTACCCCAGATCTGTTTAAGAATGTCCTTGTGGTATAAAGTTTGACTTCAGTTTAGCTCCAGTAAAAGTTTTGTCACTTGGTTGACCTTAGCAATATTAACAATATCGCTGAAGGGACATTGAAAGACGCAAAATGTTAATCAAGTAATGGTTTTTATCATATGTTTAGTAATAAATACAGACGTTTTGAATATGTGATACAGTGCATGACTCATTCCGTATTCACACTATGACGTCATACCCTTTATCGCATCGCATGGCTAGCCCTGTATCATACCTTTTTTCCAAATTTGTTTTTTCTTAAATTTCGACTTATTTATTTAGAAAATTGGGGGTGAAAAAATTTGGGGGGTAAAATTTTTTTTGGGGGGGCAAAAAAATTTTGGGGGGTAAAAAAAATTTTGGTAGGTAACAAAAAATTTTTTGGGTGATTTTTCTGTTTTGTGATGATCAGTTTAAAAAACTATCAAAACTTTTCCCTTTACATGTTAGATTTGATTCCAACCACCTACAGTACTTTCCGGCTATTTTGAAATTTTCTTCTTCAAAATTCATGCATTTTCTTTTAACAATTTCAATTTTTGGCAGTATTTTTGGATTAAAAGTAGTCCCCTGTTTAAATATATGATAAACTGTATAATACATGGCAAAATCCGTATCACATGCCGTATCATCCCTCAACCAATATCATCCCTCGGGCCAGAGGCCTTCGGGCTGATATTGGTAACTCGGGATGATATGCCATGTGATACGGATTTTGCCATGTATTATTCCCTATATAACAGTTGGAAAAAATGACTTTGCGAAAAATTGGAGTCATATCTAGCACAGAATGATTAAATCTGTGCATCTAGTGTCATAAATATCTTTGTAACTATGTACCGACTTTAAATAGAGGTTTAACCAGAAGTATCATTTCTCATCATTTTATATCCGTGACATTCGTAACATGTATCAATAAATATAAAGTAAATATTCCACAGCTCAAAAAATATTATCCGAATTCGAACACACATCGGGCAAAAAAATTCACTAAACGTTCTTTTTTATTCGTAAAAATAAGCTTCGTTGGTCATTTATAGGTCTATAGCTGTTTTGCCTCTAAATTCATCATTTTCTTCAAACTAGAATGCAATACACGGGAAAAACTACATTATTTAATCTAATTTGCATCGTTTAAATTCCGGGACCAATCACATAAAAGCCAGGTCAATTTGGGTAAAACCCAGGACACATAAAAATTGAAAATCAGGAATTACGGTCTTCCAGAACAATTCAGTTGTTGTTCTCTTGTCGGATTTCGATGTATTTTAAGTGTCAATAATGTGAGTGGTTTTATTTGAAAATATGTAAAGAATACTGTATTTTTAATGAAACTGGAATTTTGCATATATTTCAAATACATGCTCATGAATTTGAGAGATTACAAGGATGTACATATAGTATGATATATGATAACTATCTAAGATTTACTATTCAAGTTTAAGGAAAACAACCTATCTTAAGAACTATGGTGAAAGCGTCTGCATGTTTACATTTTTTCAATATTATTCGTACTGAATCCGGGACAATCGGAGAAGAGCAGGACAATTTATTGTAGAAAATCATGTCCTCGCAGGACGACGTTATCTACTGCGATAATGTCCCTAGGCGTTGTCTCGTGCAATTACAGCTGGCCTCCTCATGCCACTATTACAGACCTTGACCACATAACAGGGTCATTATGAAAATACCCATAAATTAGTACTATTGTAAAACAGATTATTTATACCTTAATGAAAATTTATATTTCAGTCTAAAAGATGTATTTGCAATACTATATATTCTTATTTCGTTGTTCAGTCTGATAATTATAACATACAAATGTAGCCAAAAGAGGCTTTACCAGTCAAAACTAGGCAATCCAGTTCCGATATGGTAAATTTAAAATTTTGATTTTGAAAGTGAGGATAAAAGTCACTATTTTGAAAGAAATAATGAAGCAAAAAAAAGTTTAAAGAAAAAGGCACAGATTGAATTTGAGCTTAAATAGCATAAAAAGGTCAGATCAAATAAAATGTGTGTAAATGTAAACGTGACGAAAATTATTAAGAAGAGAAAAAGTCAAATTTTTAGTACAATTAAAATATTCATGCAATTCAATCTACTTTAAAAGATAAAGAACTAATAATATTTTGAAGCAACCGTTAAATGACGTAGACCTACATGAAGGTTGGCCTTCAAATGCAGCTTATTTTTTCAGTACAAGACTATTCCTACTATTATTAAACTCCATGTGTGTTTCAGTTGGTACCTAAAGTAGTATTACAGAATACTTATTACTGTACCCGTCATGACCCTTCATTTATTATTACTTTATAGTAAGCGATAAGTCAATTTTTATCAATTTAACTGGCTACAAAACTAGTATGCAAGGTAGACTAGACATTGTTTCACGGCATTCCTTTGCAAAGAGTAGGAGTTGGATACATTGTTTTCTTTTTACATCTTTTTATTTGTGACATTATAATTAACTTGCAGATATCCAACGTGGAATTTTACCCAAATTATCAATAAATTCAACCTGTTTAATCAGTATGTGAGTCAAATCTATTGTTAAGATTGCAAACAAACTATTTATAAAAACATTTATATATACAGAGTAAATTCTGTTTTAGTTAACAATTGCCTTACCATAATTGCCCTATGCATTCTTGTACACTTAATGTACATATAGGTTAGAAATAAGCAAACTTAATTCTGGAAAAAAATCAAGCACGGTGTTCCATATTTTTATTGTTTTAGTTCATGTTGCTGGGATAAAGAAAGAATGTAAATGCATAGGAGACAAAGTCTCTATAAATACATTAAATCCAAGCAATTGAACAACGATTTTATCTCAAAATTGCACTTTCAAAAATGAGCTTCGCTCATTGTATACTTTAGCTTTGTCGATTTATAACAATATTAATGTCTATCTTATGAAAGCTTATTTGGGTCATTTTCATGATGAAAAAAAAATATTTAAGTCGTTCCCACGAGTTGCAAAGTCGTTCCCACGACTTGTTAAGTCGTTCCCAGGAGTTGCAAAGTCGTTCCCACGAGTTGCAAAGACGTTCTAACGAGTTGTTAAGTCGTTCCCATGACTTCTACAAGTCGTTCCCACGAGTTGTAAAGTCGTTCCCACGTGTTGTAAAGTCATTCCCACGAGTTGTAAAGTCGTTCCCACGACTAGTGAAGTTGTTCCCACGACTTCTAAAAGTCGTTCCCACGACTTACTAACTCGTTCCCACGAGTTGCAAGGTCGTTTCCACGACTTCTAAATGTCGTTCCCACGACTTATTTCGTCGTTCCCACGACTTACTTAGTCGTTCCCACGACTTACTAAGTCGTTCCCACGAGTTGCATTGTCGTTCCCACGAGCTGTGAAGTCGTTCCCATGACTTGTTAAGTCGTTCCCATGACTTGTTAAGTCGTTCCCACGACTTACTAACTGGTTCCCACGAGTTGCATTGTCGTTCCCACGAGTTGCAAAGTCGTTCCCATGAGTTGCAAAGTCGTTCCCATGACTTCTAAATGTCGTTCCCACGACCTACTTAGTCGTTCCCACGACTTCTTAAAGTCGTTCCCACGAGTTGTAAAGTCGTTCCCACGAGTTGTAAAGTCGTTCCCATGACTTCCTAAAGTCGTTAAGTTATAAAATGAAGCTTCGCAAAGCCTTGCAGTATATTTGCACAATGTTGGTACAAAACTTGGATTTGTTGGACACCGTAAAGTTGTGGAACGTAACGGATAAAACAACCAAAATCTGAGAGAAAATTAATCTAGTTTAATTTTTTCTGCTTGGCCTCCTTTGAGCCCCCTATTTTTTTAATCGGTATTAATTATCTAATTTATCTGTTAATACACTTCATATGGGACCTTCAGGAACAAATGCATCAAAATCCACCCCCACTTAAAAAATGAAAATATAAAGTTCTTTTCTTCCGTTTAGCCTCTGTGTGCTCCCTGTTTATTGGAAGAAGTGAATGAAAAGAAACTCATTAAAATACGATAAAACATAACCTTAGGGTTTTTTCAGGGGAGGGCTTGGCAATTTTGCTTAGGAAATTTAATTATTTTCATGAAAATCTCGAACAAATTACTTATTTTTATCAATGTCACCTCATTTTATTTATTTCCATTTGCAACAAAAATATATATTCTTCAAATTAAAATTAGATTATTTATTTTCACGAGAAGTAGAATTATTTATTTTCACTGGTACCAAGATTAAATTCTTTATTTACAAATTCGCCCAAGACCCCCGCCCCTGCAAATCAAATGGTCGTCCGCTAACTGTAGGCCAATATGTGAAAATATACAATTTGACCCCTTTGCTCCTAATTCTGAAACGGGTGTGAAACAAACCACAAATTAAACCTTTCCTTTGTGCTAATAAACATTATGCTTTTGTATTGATCCATCAACTAGAACAAGTTATCTAACAAATCATTTGTCCGCAGACATCGAAGCCGGCAACTGTGCCAAACCATAATACGACTGCCCTTTTTCGGTCGTGTAAAAGATAGGTATATTTAATAGTATTTCCGCCTTTAAACTGACGAAGAAGCAAACTGAACTGTTAGAAGTCTACAAGTTGATTCTTATGTGAAATATAAAAGCATCCTATTTTTAGTACTCAATTACAAAATTTCATGTGCATTCCCTGTAGCTTATATCAACTTTACAAGTGTGTTAAATATGACTATTGAATTTAATATGCATTTTCGAAAAAAAAAAAAAAAACTGAAAGGGTCAGATTCTTTGTTGTCAATTTTTCATCGTAATAATAATTTCACAGTGGGCCTAAATTCGCACAGATTTCAACACACATTATGAAGTTCCATAAAAAACCGCGAATTAATATTTCATGCTTACTTACCAAAATGACCGACCAGCCTTTTATACTGAGGCCAACAGTTAATAACTCGTTTGAACGATTTTATAACTCTTGGGAACGAATTTAAGAAGCCGTGGGAACAACTTATTAAGTCGTGGGAACGACTTTTAGAAGTCGTGGGAACGACATTTAGAAGTAGCGGGAACGACTTCACATATCGTAGGAACGACTTTATAACTCGTGGGAACGACTTCACAACTCGTGGGAACGACTAAACGACTTTATAACTCGTGGAAACGACTTCACATCTCGTGGGAACGACTCTGTAACTCGTGGTCACTTGAAAACTCGTGGGAACGACCTAAATATTTTTTTTCTCATCACGAAAATGACCCAAATAAGCTTTACTATCTGCCTTAAAATTTTGACTGCTGCGTGCCTTTGAACTGGCGTATTGCGTTAACTGACTTACCTTTATGTATCTTGCAATGAGACTTCATCGCAATCTGTTCTTTTTATACTTGGTTTAGGCCTGATTTAAAATTAGCAATTTACATAAATGCAATGCACGCATTTCAAAAAGCGTGGGTGTTTATTATTTAAAATTGCACCAGTAATCAGCCATTAAATTACCAAATTCATTCTACTTTATTTGGGAATTGATTCATACATTACCATTAACAGCTGGGGTAAAAATTCCAGACAATACAAACGAGCAGCTTGTACATCTCATTAAACAAAACACGAACACTAATTTATTAGCGACATGATTGGAATATCTGGTTCTGATTTGGCTGCAACTCAGAAAAAATGTAAGTTAATATATTTATAAAATTTTCACTCTTGAATATTGATAAAAAAATATCTAATTCACTGCCTGTGCTTTATAGAGTTTACAGCATACCGTCATATATGGAATATATAAAAAAAATATCAAAACTCTACAGATTTATCTATCTAATCATATTTTCTGAAGTTCATCGTTTGTTCCATCCCCTTGAATAAATAAAAAAATCATAATAAATAAACAATCCATGGGCTCTTTTTTTACATAAAATATTCGCAAGAAAATTATTTCTTTTAATTTTGTCATACGATTATTTAAAAAGTTTTTTAATTGATCTCAGTTCCTTGTTGAAAAAATGAAGTTTCGGTTCGAACTTTGATTCAAGATTCTTTTTATTTAGTACTGGGATCTTTCTACGACCTTTCAATATCAATTGCTGTTGAGTTGAGTCTCTATCAGCTTTTACATATATTTCGGTTTATGGATTTAAAAATGTTTTGATTTGATCTGAACTAATGAGGCGTAAGTTGTCGAAATGCGCATATGCAGAAAAAAATAACGGTAAATTCGGTATTTTGTTATTCAAAGAGAATCTTGATTTAATAGATATGTAATTGAATCTGATTCAAAACACTGATTAAACCATATTTTGTATTTTTTCAGCTTTAGCATATATTTCTGTTTATAGATTTCCCAATGTTTTGAATCGAACATTACTGAAGAGACATAATTTGTCGAAATTGCCATATCAGAAATTAAATTTATAGTGACTTTGGTATTTTGTCATTTATCTATGTACAGAGAATAAAAAGACCTACAAGACTTGAAGACATTCAAAATGCTAAGACGATATAACAGTTTTACATAAGGTATACATAATTTCAAGATACAGCACATTTCAAAATGAAAATTGAATTTAAAATTTGAAATTCATATGTATATAACAGTTTTTTATTGTCTTAACAGAACTTTATATATTTATCAAGGTTGTGCTCTATACAATAATTTTTCCGACTTTTTCAACATTGCGGAATTCAAATATTAATTTTGGACGAATTTTTGTGGAAGTTGAAAAGGCCCTGTCACACTATAACGTTCTAGTCAACGTTTGCCGACGTTCGCGATTTTTTGTAAGAACGTTGGTACACGCCGAATCTCTTGTTGGACGCAATACAACCTACTGTACAACTCACTAAAAAATAGTCCATAATTTGTCTGCAACGCCAACAAAACGTGTTAAAGCGTATAACTATGTTTCAAAGGCGTTTTACTAGCGCACTTGACGTATACCGAACGCATCTACATCGCTCTTCTAGCATTAATAGAACTTCTGTACAGCGTTTTGACGATCTTTTGTCAGATCATGTGGAAATTATTCACCCCAATGTCATTTGCAAAGACAGAAATTGATAGAAATGCCACCGAAAAATACGACGGATTCGCAGGAGGGATAGGTCCAACAAAGATTAGAAAAATTATTTAAAAAAAAATTGTTAGTCTGATGCTGAAATAAAGCAACTATGTACATTCATTTGGAATGTTGTCTCGCTCTTTAACCATTATTTTAATGATAAAACATCAGCTAATACGTTACTCTTTAGTTCAGAGGACGCTCGATTTGCTTTCTTTACACGTTTAAAACAACTCCGAGAAACTACTACATATCGCACTCATTGCATGCATAACGTACCTCTAGCGTTCGTGTTACGTGTGCATAACTAATCAACAACACATTGGGGAACGTCGTGAAATTTTTCACAGAAACAAGGATGGGACAGATAAATGCCAGGAAAGAGCCACAATTTTAGTTATCATAAAAAAGGCACACTAAAAATGTAAGTTCAGATCAAATTAAAATTGTGTAAATGTATTGTATGATTTGATTAATTAGAGATTAACGTCCATAGGGCAACATTTCAGCTATAGCAATAAGTTAATTAATTCAGAAAGTAACATTATTAGGAAAAGAACAAAGAAATAAAGGTTGAAGGATCAACTAGGGCAATGAGTTTCGATCACCACTGGAAAAGAGGAGAAATGGGTAGGGACAGGAAATTTAGCCTCGAATACGACTGCCAGTGAGTCTGCTCTCTTAACAAAAATATAAAAGGGGTCTTTATACTGTATGGGACGTGGCGTTTCTCCACACAGTTTGGTAAAAATAATAAAAAACTAGAAATAAGAAATAGAAGTCACGTTTTTATATCATTAAAAAATCATTCCTTATAATCTACTATATAAAATGTAAAACTATTATGTTTTAATGCCAACATTACTGTTTGAAAACCAATGACAAAAACAGTAGCAACCTTATTTACATTTACATTTGCAAAGACTAATAACTTATGATAAACTTTGTGTGTCACATGGTGATACGTAGCAAATGGCGGTGATACGTAGCAAATGGCGGTGATACGTAGCAAATGGCAAATAAAGAAAATGATTTCTGAACAAATCACTAGAAATTGCTCTTCAATAAACAAACTTGGTCAAGTATTGAAAGTTTCGGACATTCATGAAATTCCTTCATAAATCTGTCTGTGCCTGTTGGCATTCAGTAAAAGCTGAGGCAAATGGCTTTTGACATTATTCTGACTTTTCCTGGTTTAATTCAACGTATTGACCTTTTAGAGCTAAATTACTTTATAGTAAGGGAAAATAAAGTTGAACTATTCATGAATCTTGAAAGTAGGGCGGGCAATCTTCCACAGCGCATTTGGTGGGCATTCGAAAAATTAAGAGTCGGACATGTGGTCGACTTACTTATTATTTTTCTATTTACATCCATTCTTTGTGACAAATAGCGGACTTTCAATTAAAGATATTTTTCCAACATTGTTAAGAAGTTCCCTTTTCCAGTAAAAAATATTTAATACAAAAAATATCTTAATAATCATACTTAACTATTACCGACTTTTTTAGGAAAATTTATGTAACTCTGTCAGTCATATGGGAACTGGTTAACGTAAATTGTACTGGTACCTGTGTATTATTTAACGAGTAAACGATAGTAATTGTCATGATATATTATATCATGTGTATACTTTAAAAATATTTATTAATATTACATAAGGTTTATAAAATAAAAATAAAAGAAAACCAATCTAAAGCATTATTATAAAATGATAATTGGGAATACACATAACAAAAATAAGCGAATGCTTCAAACAAAGACTTGCAATGTTAAACTATTAGCGTCATCGACCAGTCACGTGTCTAAAGTGGCTACCTGTGGATTATCGTATTTTGCACATAGGAATATAACGATAGACTGTAAAAAAAGAAAATACCACGATTTAGAATTGCGTTCTTTAAAATGTACAACTATGTGCTTATTCTACATATTTTTTTTTCGGTATAATTTTTATGAGAATCGGAAGAGGTTTAGTCTCTTCAAAATTGATTCTAAAATTTCAAATATTTTCACAAGTTTTCCCTATTTAAGGCATTGTAAATATCGTATTTTCTGTGAAGTATCCCCTTTTTAGAACTGAATTGCAAGAGAACTGATACACTTTTCTAATTTGTACAACTATGTGGTGAAAATAGATAAAATAGGCTATCCGTCGGTGTAATTCATTTCACTTAAGATAAAGATCCTATCTCGTGAAAATCCATTTGAAAATCGTCCATTTTCACTGATTCTACACCAGACAACAGGCAATATGGCGACAGCTAGATTGTGATGACCCAACAGCATTAATTGTGATTCATATTATTTTGTTTGTCAATATTTTAAAATACAACTACTTTTAAAAATGAACAATTTATTATTGTTTAAATTACAAAAAAAATATATAAAAAAACATTAATTTTGAATAGAGCAGACTGTTTATGGTTCAGTTATTTTATGACCCTTTGACAGCCATCCCTGATGTTGATTGTGGCAATAAACAATTTTCACCTGTGATACCTGTGTCTAAATTACGTAAGAAATTACCTGATGTTGATGTATGCATCACGTGTGTAACAAATTTGTGTGTTGTGTAGTCAACGACTATGACAAATAGTATTTTGAAGCAAGGACGCATACAAGTCCTTGTTTGAGGCATTCTCTTATTTTTGTTACATGTAGTCCCAATTATCAGTGTATAATAATGCTTTATATAGATTATTCTTTTGTTTGTTACATTTTATTAACCTAAGGTAAAGTTAAAAATTTTTTTTTCAAAATATAAATGATATAAATGATATTTTATACCATGACAATCACTATCGTTTACTCGTTAAATAATACACAGGTACCAGTAAAATTCACGTTAACCAGTTCGCATCTGACTGACAGAGTTACATTTCCTCAAAAAGTCCGTAATAGTTTAGTATGATATACACCCTTGCTACAAAATACAATTTATCATAGTCGTTGACTACACAACACACAAATTTGTTACACACGTGATGCATATCATCATTATGTCAATTCTTACGTAATTAAGCCACAGGTATCAACATCAGGGATGGCTGTCAAAGGGTTATAAAACAATGGAACCATAATCAGTCTGCTCTGATCATTTTTTTTTTTGTGTGTGTGTATTTTAAATAGTTATATATTATTCATCTTAAAAGTATTTGTATTTTAAAATATTGACAAACAAAATATTATGAATGACAATTAATGTTGTTTGGTCATCACAATCTAGCTGTCGCCATATTGTCTTGTGTCTGGTGTAGAATCAGTGAAATTGTCGATTTTGACGAGATAAGATCTTTATCTTAAAGTGAAAGTCCGCAAAATTATGGAAAAGTGAATATTAATTCCTTATATAGTTCTGACACACATGACATATTTCGTTTTTTGTATTTTTAATTCATTGTTGCAAAAAACGTATTTTATTCACAAAATGTCTAGTCATGGAGGGTCACGTGACATTGTGCAGAGGGCGCTCTGTGTACTGACATCAAGTTATAACCAACGAGTACCGCTATAAGGCGTATGTCAACAACGATCACTAACGATATGACAAAAGTTCATTATTGCATTTTCAAAAAAATCGCCGTTCGACTCATGACTTACATATATTTTTGCTTATTTTGCGTAAAAGATTCTAAACATTTTTTTAAATCTATGTTGTATTCAGTTTCTATAAACGGGCTAGACAGTACAATATTTTTATAAACATTTTACGCGCCTGTCTACTGTGACAATAATTGTCAAAACGAAGGCGATACAATGTTTGATATTTAGAATAGCGTTTACCTATATTTAGGTACCATTCTGTGAATTGGCCTAATTACATCATCAACTTGTTACATTTATTCATGATTTCGAGGTGCATGGGTGTTTATTCGTGTAGACGCCCGTGTAGAAATTCCATGTTTCAACTTCCAACAAACACGAAAATATACAATTTTTTCTGCTGCACCTATCTATCATACTTCAATGAAAACTAAATAATAAAAAAAAAATGAACATGATCATCGTAATTAGATCACCGTCAGGTGTACTGTTGTGTCCAATCTCTGTTACACATATTTTGTTTGTATTTTTCTTGATATACATTTTTCTCAATAACACGTGGTGTTTTCAAATCAAATGAAATATCCTCTCTATATAGTCTGACAATTTTTTTCTCATTTTAAAAATTACTGAACTCAAGGGAAGTTAGGGAGCAACCATTTGATTTTTATGGGGGGGGGGGCTATGGTCAAATTTAAAAAAAAGGCAGGACGGTTACCTATAGCAAAAAAAAATCCAGGATGACTATGCGGGTTAATCCAGGACAGGCTTGGAACAAAAATAAAAAGCCAGGATAGAAGTTACACACACAAAAAAAATCCAGGATGAAAAATTTGACCATAGCCCCCATAGAAATCAAATGGTTTCTCCCTTACTAATATTGACGATTTATTTTACCTTAATGAACATTTTAAAGTGACCAAAGAATGATTTATGACCCTACCTGTAAAACAAGTGACAGCTGTGTTGATTGTACCAATTAATAAAATTTACCTGTCCTTGTACCTGAGTCTTACATAATTGAACAATTTATCACCTGTATCCAAGGCTACAGTTTCATCGTGTACACTGTATGTAATTATGCATTAACAAGAAGACCATAGTAATGTATCCGTTTAGTTAGCTTTGAACAGGAGGCTAGTATTTTTTTTGTATTTTCGATTACGAGAGGCAAAACTTATTCAACTTGAATTTCGACAAAAAAAATGTAGAATTTTCTAAATATGGGATATATTTATCATATCTTTCACGATATTTAACTTGTATGCCATGCTCACGATCATATCACTGATTTTAATAGCTATTGGTAAATTCAATTTGAAAATTTATCCGGTTCTTGGTCAAACCCATGATTACCCAGCATCCTTTCTCTGAATCGTGTCTTCTCCGTAATTGTTAGTGATACAAATTATAATAATCTGTATCAATATTTCGTCACTTCCGATCCAAAATGGCGATACCCATAACTGTACTACTGTAATTTCGCATGAAGCATTTTCGATATAAAGTGAATCGAATTAGATAAAAAGTAAAAATTTGCGGACTTTCACTTTAAGTGAAGAGAAATAGCATATTTTATCTATTTTCACCACAAAGTTGTACAAATTATAAAAGTGTATTAGTTCTCTCACAGTTAAGTTCTAAAAAGGGGATACTTCACAAAAAATACGATATTTACAATGCTTTAAATAGGGAATACTTGTGAAAATATGTGAAATTTTAGAATAAATTTTGACGAGACTAAACCTGTTCTGATTCTCAAAAAAATTATACCGAAAGAAAGAGAAATGTATGTAGAATAAGCACATAGTTGTACATTTTTAAATCTTGGTATTTTCTCATTTTTACAAGCTATCGTTATATTTCTATTTATAAAATACGACAATCCACAGGTAGCTTTAGTCACGTGACTGATCGATGACGCTTATAGTTTAACATGCTCCGTTAAAGGTGTGTCAGCGTTATTATTTCGCCATTTTTGTGTAATACTTGTTCATTTAGGTTGCATGCATTAAAAATTGTAACAAAATAAAAAAGAAAGCTCCTAATAACTTTTACAACATTTTCATTAGAAAAAAGGTGAACAAAAACACACAAGCTTTAAATCTGTTGCTGGATTTACAGAAGAAAGAAATTTTGCAAGGGAGATAATTTGATAAAAGAATCCAACATAGATATCATTAGAGAAATTAAGAATCGCAATTTAATATTCTTATTTCAACGGTGACCCCTAATTTTTATTTTTTATATGTAAACTATAAAATGATTTCGAAATACATGCAAAGTATGAAGAAAATCCATAATCGATTTTTAGCTCACCTGGCTATGCCAGGGTGAGCTTTTGCCATCACTTGGCGTCCGGCGTCCGTCGTCCGTCCGTCCGGCGTAAACTTTTCATTCAAAGATCTTCTCCTCTGAAACCACTGGGCCAATTGGAACCAAATTTGGTCACAATGGTCCTTGGATGGTCCCCTTTATAAAAGGTATCCGTGAGGTCCGTACCTCATCCAAGATGGCCGCCAGCGGGGAACATAGTTTTAACATTGCACCCTATGGGTACACACATTCAAAGATCTTCTTCTCAGAAACTACCAGTCCAATTATAACCAAACTTAGTCACAATGGTCCTTAGATGGTCCCTTCCAAAAACGGTATCCGACAGGTCCCTACCTAATCCAATATGGCCGCCAGTAGGGAACATAGTTTTAACATTTGACCCTATGGAAAAGACATTCAAAGAT
>MJUU01000651.1:3492-13942 GCA_002080025.1 Modiolus philippinarum
AAACAGCACTTCAAAAAGTGAAAATTTCCCCTTTTTACCACCAAAGTAACCACCTTAGCAACCATAGCCCCATCAATTTTTTCCGTAAATTGTTTAATATTCAGACCTAGTACTTATTGACTGTAATCTTGAAATTAATCAACATTGTTGCATATGGAGGATTCAAGTCCTTAAAATTGGCCAAAAATGAGCTATCGTCAAAATGGCCAAAGACCCCTGTGTGCCTTGACCCTGCACATCTATCAGACATATTATTTATCAAAATATTTTAACCTCAATATGACAGCAGAATATTTAATTTTACCTTGCTTGGGTAAAAAATGCATAGAGACTACATTCAAAGAACCCCATTTGTTTGAATTTTGCTGTTTTTCAGCTCTAACTCATCATATTTTAGCCTAAAAAATATGGTACCCATTACCATGGCAACCAAACCATTTGGACAATTTTAGGGACCATTTTTGTTCATAAGTCATAGACTTATATAAGTGTACAAAGTTTCAAGGGAATCGGTGACCATGCGTGCCCAAATAAGGTTGATGGTTACAGAGAATTGGTATTAATGTGGAATGCTAAATCGGAATTTTTAGAACCAGGCAAATTGATGCAAGTTCATTTTTGGCTACACCATCGAAATAGAAGATTGACAAGGATGGAGCAAAAACTAACGAACATTGGCACGACGACGATGGCCAAAAACAAAGACGGTTAGTAAATGTTACAAATATCTTAACTGGATCCAAAAGATAATGTTGTACCTATTTAAAACTTGTATTTTATTGTTTCAGAAACGATATACAAATATGTTGACTGTTTATGTCAAACAAATATATTATCTTTAGGGGGACGTTTGCGAGAAATACCAGAAATGCTTATAGCCCTTTTCAAAAAAAGTTGTTATCTTTTCCTGGATTAGAACTCTCCCATCAAATGAAGGTACAAACAATCTTCGCTTCCGGTTATCACTCGTATGGTTGGCTAACAATACACAACTTTAACCCTGAATAAAATTTAATTCTAACAAAATTACTGCAGTGTTAGAGTAAACAATGACATGGTTATCTAAATATGAACAGTTTCATGAACTGTGTTCAGGATTAAAAACACTTGCTGTGTTGGGTTGATAACCGGAACTGTTTATTTATATTTAAATGCCGAAACCGAAGGGCGGACCAAATGAGTTTTTGAAAAGGCTTATTTTCTTGATGACATTATGAACCGCATCTTGAGTCTTATATTTGAGAGGACTAAAAACTATAGTTTCGCTTCGGTATCGTTGTCCATGCATTTTTCAGTAAGTGGAATTTCAGAGAGTGGAAAAAAGCTGATAAATTACGAGATAAAATAATTTTAGAACTGCTTTAACATGCCTTTCATGTTGCTCACAAATAGATTACTTAAACAAAGGTATGTTACAAAAAACTTGAAATCATCCCTCCAGAAGTTTTATAGTCCACATCACCTTCTTTTGGACCGTTATGGGATATCTGTTGCCCTAATGGCAACAGATCTTTCCCTTTAAAGCTTACTTGTTGTTTCCTGTACTGGATTCGACTTTACTACCGGATTTGACATGTTCAACAAGGCGGGTGTCTTTTATTAGAAGCAGGAGTTGCTTACTCTACCGGTGCTCCTGGTCTCATCCATGGTTTTTATTGGGTCCGTGTTGTGTGTGTGTCTTCATTTTTCTTTTCTGTGTCGTACTCATGTTGTGTCCCTGTTTCTATGTTGTTTCCGATGTTGCCATTGTCCTTGGATTATTCGTTTTAGATTGACGGTTCGGTTCTCACTTACTTTACTACACAATTTATGGATGTCAAAATTCAATTATGAAAAATTTCATCTTAACTTATACAAAATGTATATAGTAAGCGATAAATTTAGTTCTGTCTAAATTCAAAAACTTTAAGACTCTTTAGACATTCGTTTTGCACAATATATATAGTTTTACGTAATGGCTGTTGCAATCTTATTTTGATTGACTTATAGTGACATTTACTGCTCAGAAAATAAATCTTATTTATTTTTTTTTCGTATTAGCATACTTTATTAGGAATAACGATTTCTCTGGCAGAGATAGATAAAAGAGAGAACACTATGCAGGAACTTTTAATTGTGTTGGGTATGAAACTCTTGTTTATAAGGCAATCATAACTATTTTTTACAACATTGAAAAATACGGAATTTTTTAATAGGACCACTTCTTTTTTGAAGCCAGAAACGTAAAAAGCCAATTTTATACCTGTATCGTGTGTTTTGCATTTGAGAGAATAGATAGCGAACTGTCCATTATTTGAATGTATTTCGACGACGAACTCATAAAAATTATACATTCACTGTGAAAACCATATGCTTACTGATAGGCTTGACATTGAGCTTCAAAAACAGTCAAATTACTATCCAATAAATCTATTACAAAAAACTTTGATTCAACAGATTTTGAATAAACAAACAGCAATCGAAATTAAGGCAAGAAAAATATGGACCGATAGACCTTTTTTCTTCTCCATCATTTGTTGTAGCGTGTAACGTAACAAGTTTTACCAATTACGTAACACTAATAGTTTTGTCTGAGATGATTCTTCTGTAGTATTTCTGTTAATTATATATAACCGACAGTTCCTATATAGATACCAATTCTGTGTTGTAAAATCAGGTATAGAAATAAAGCTCAATTGATATGACTGGATCAATGATTGAATAGATATAAACAGGACACTAGGGTAGGCTAGTGGACATTTTTTTGTGTTTTTGTTTTTTTTGTTTTGTTTTGTTTTTTTTTGTTGTTTTTGTTGTTTTTTTTTTGTTTTTTTTTGGGGGGGGCGGGTTGTTTTGTTTTGTTTTTGTTTTGTTTTTGTTTGTTTTTTGTTTGTTTGTTTGTTTGTTTGTTTTTTTTGTTGTTGAATGCTTTTCACTTACCTGTGTTGTACAAGGAGGTACGAGAGTTGTATTCATTTTATAAAAATTACACATCTGGACAGAGACAACACTAGTAACTTTTGAGATTGTAATGTAGGGTTTACAAAATGTTTGATTTAAAAGTTGTTTATTCAATAAAGATAATAAATGAAGTATGAATTTAATAAACACAAGAAACAAATGACACTTGTGCTGTCCTCGTCAATTTCATTCCATGGGAGATCAAAGTGTTCTTCAACATGTGAAAAAATTGATCTCGCGATTTCATTGGATATTGAAAAGGTCATGAACTTATCTCAAAATAGCAAATTATACCTTAGATTCACTTATTTGGAGTCTAAATCAATGTAACAAGTATTTTCTCGAAGCATACGTTGTTTATTGGTCTTGAATCACCTATGAAATCTTTGTTTTTGTTGATTTCTATACAATGTAAATTTCATTTCGGGTGATGTCACATTCTTGATTTTAGAGGCCCACGACGGGGTAGAAAATAAAAATCATGAAAATGGCATTAGTCTAAGAAATAAGAAGTGCTCGAAGTAGAGCTATGCTAAACAACGACTTGATAGGATAAATACTATATATATCCGTGTCTCTGTTCGTTCAGTCTCCTTAACAAATGTGTGCACCCGATTTGACCACGGAATGGAGATGTAATGTCGAGAAAAACTATATCCGAGTTTCTTATTTTCCAGTCTCCGTCACAAATGTGTCCGCCCCTTTGACTGCGGAATGAATTTCAAGAACAAAATTTTCGTGAGTTGATATTTATAACGTGACATTTGCTATTCTCTGGCGTGTAGCAAAGTTACACTCGTAATAGAGTGACTTGAATTGTCTACTGTCGCTCAAAACGCTTTGCTCTTCTAGGCTCTGTATTCGTAAGATTCGACGGATTTGAGACAGATCCGTCAATCTACACTCTTATATGCATGATTTAGAGGGAGGTTTATCCACTGGTTCCATCCTAATAGCTGCATCGAAGCCAAGGGAAGTCGTTTGCTCAACAAGGGTAAAAAATGTACTATACAATGCTCATAATATTGTCCCTTTCTGCATACAACTGTAGTCATGTTCTGTTCACATACATTTGTGCAGTCTCCTATTTCCAGAGCAACGGTTCCTAAAAACACCGATAAAATCTAACTGTTTCCTATAAACGTATAAACATGCACATACAAGCACGTTGCAATAATGTTTTATTTCTGTATGATTTGACATAAGAATTAAAGCATCTCGGAGATAAAATGGTTCAATATGCAGAATATTCCCATGAATTGTGAGATTAAATTATCTTTGACTTTATTTTTTTTTTCTACAACTGATCAAAATGAATTATTCCACAGAATACAGAAATTAAACAAGCCTAAAATTCATCTCCATGTAATAAAAGTAAAATTTCCTTAATTCTGCCTTTAATTGTGTTTACATTCGTTCATGTTGTGGTTAAATGTGGGGAAACAGAGAATATAACCCGAAGTTATAATATAAATCAACATTAAATGTATTGATTCTCTCAATTTTACTTCGTTTTACAAGTTTCTTAGAGCAATTTGGGAAGAAGTAATTGCGTACAACATTTGAATGTATTGGGCAAGTGATTTTTTGCAAGATAAGCGATTGTATCAGTTATATAGAATTAATCCCACTTAATTGTACAACACAATTCTAAATAACTCAGATGTTAATTACAATCCCTACTGTTTTCTATTTAATTTAATCCTGGAAAGATCAGAATATATGACAGGTATTGATTGATTCTTATAATATTGAAGTCAACCTTTCCGCCCAAATTATTGACAAAACTGATATACTATGGAGTAGCGAAGCTGTTAGACGGGAAACGTTCTTTGTTTCGATGTTTGCAGATGTCAAAATCATCTTCCGGAATTAATGTGCTGAACCGAACACCAGGCTTTCAACAATAATATAATCTCCAAACTTGTTAACGTAATCTCTAACATCGCCTTGATAACAGTATATATGATACTATTAATGCTCGGGCGGGAGTTTTGCAGACGATCTCCGGTATTGTTTTTACAGAATCTAACATGAATACCACAAGGGAATCTATTGATATTGCACAGCGTAATGAGTAATTGATTTACGATCATATTTTTATGGAGATGTAAAAGTATTCATGAAAATGAGACACGAAATTTCATCTCTATAAGGACGTTGTTATGTTAAAAGAATCGCGGCTTGAATACTATGTATAAGTTTCGCCTACGAAGAAAACACTGGTGCATTGATTTCTTTTCATTACAGATATTTTACTTGATTCTGTCTTAGTATTTGTCTTTGATAACATGGATTATGTTATTCTTAACATTAGCGGAACGATTTTTCGTCTGCATAAAAATACATTTTGTCGTCTGCCGTCACATTGTTTTGAAAATATAATAGCAAAGCATAAAAACGATGACGGAAAGGATGTGTATGATGAGTATTACCTTGAAAGACATGCAGAAAGCTTTTCAGCAATTGTATGGTTCTATACAAATGGCGAATTACATATGCCGTCATCCGTGTGTCCGTCCGTTTTTGCAAGAGAGTTACACTTCTGGCAAATCGACGAACGCAAAATGTCAAGATGTTGTTATATGAAATATGTGTCGTTCTTTGAGGATCAAGCATTACTCAAAACATTTGAGCAGGAAGAAACTAAAGCAGATGCATCTGCGAGTGTTTTGCGACCATCGAGTAGTAAATGGGAGTATTCCCGACGGAAAATCTGGCGTGTGCTTGACGATCCAATGTCTTCAGCTGTAGCCAAGGTAAGAGATTTGTACTTCAACTGGGACTAATATAATTAGTAGCTGTATTAAAATCTTTGCATTTTTTTAGTTCTGCTGCAACAAGATACATTGATGAGCTTGAAAAGTTCCGGCAAAAAATATTTTAAGCCGAGCTTCAGTGGTGGGAGAAGTTGTGGCAAATGTAGTTAAATTTTGAATTTGATCTGTACTATATCAAAAATATGTTGCACTTTGACAAAACTCCTTACTTGTTTCCGAGACCAAGTTAAAAGCAAAAAATACTACATTGTATAGAACATATGAAATGCATTTAACAGTTCTCGCCACGATATAGCTGAAATATTGCCGAAGTTAGGGTAAAACATCAATCGATCATAAAATGCTGAAAAAGTTTATAGAATGATTAATTAGAAATTAACACCCAGTGAGCACATTTGTAGCTATATCAGACAATACAAGTTATTAAATTCAAAAATTAAAGGTAGAATTTAAGAGAGATATTTTAAATGCGACTGAAAAGGAGAAACTGGTCAACGCAGCAGATTTATCCTTCTACACAATCTCAAAGGATGCTTATTTTTGAAAGATATAAAACGGATTTTTCTACTATCTCTCCTCAACGTTCGTCTGCTTATCTGCCAACCATTGCGATTTGCGCTGTCAACTACCGAATTTAGATGTGTTCTACCAGCCATACTGTACCGAATTTGCAAAACATTACAATGTCAAATATCTTGAAAATACTACAAAGAACATATTTTACTTATCAAATCACTGGCCCACATAGGGCTTTTATACATAAAAAGGAAAAGAGATTGATTAGATAGTAGATAACAATACACGGGTTAGGGTTAGGATTAGAAAATATGTACGTAATATAACTTAATTTAAAAACTGGTATAACCAAATGCCAGTTTGTCCTGTCAAGTACCTTATACCTTGCACTGCCAAGTACAATACAAACATGCCAAAAGGTCAGTTTGTCAACAATGCAACTGCAAAGCCTTTACGTATGTCAAAAATGCCTGCTACAGGCATGCATATTTATACTAGTATCTAAAGAACGATGATGAAATTCCCCCGGAAACTAACTAGACAGTATTCCATTACTGAACATGTACTTCACACTTGAATATTTGAAGTCAATAAACCAAGTGCGTTTGAAATTTGCTGTTCATAAAGACAAAAATGAAAGGGAGATTTCAATGGAAAACAAAATATAAAGACACACTCATGAAAAATTAGTACCCCCGTCCAATTTATAAACTAGATAAGTTTATTGTGATAGCAGTGATTCAAGATGTGTGCACACTGATGCATTGTACACTTCTGGAAAGGTGGTCCGGCCAATTTACCGCTTTTGGTTCAAAAACGGTATAAGCGTTTACGATATTTCATTGTCACGCTTTCCGTATATATTATGGCCTGACTATTCTACATTAAGAGAATTCCTCGGTCAATTAACTGGGCACGAGCCCAGTCAGCTCTATTTATTGGACCCGAAAACCGATTCAGGATCCGTAAAAACCAAAAAGAACTGAATGTTAAACCAGACCCCGTGTTAGGACCCAGGCTTACCATATTATTTTCTAAAACAATTTTCCGTTATGAATCAAAGCAAAAACGCTTGTTTAAAGTCAAGAACCCCCGCTCCCGAGATTTGGACAGAGTATTTTGTATACAAGCATCGGGAAGCAATAAAGTCGAAATGTTTCTCTTGATATGCCTCCACTCTTGATCACTCTATCCGTTTGTTGCATTCCAAAACTTCTTTAAGTATTTCATTAAATTTTTACGTTCTACAACAAATAACAATAAAGAGTATATAGACTTATTTTGATTGACCTTGAACAACTAAAATGGTACCTGTAACAGTTTTTCAGTACATTTTTATACAGTAAAAGTAGCAATTTTCGCGGTGTACTAATTTGCGCTATTTTCGCGGTTTACAAAAGACCGCGAAAATTAATACCCGCAAATAACTCAGAAACAAGTAGAAAGTACTAATATTTTCTTGAAACCGCGAAAATTGATACCCATGAATATGCCACAGTTCAAGAAACCGCGAAAATTAGCAACCGCGAAAATTAATACGTCTACAGTATATCGACTTTTAAAATAACAAATATAGAAATTTTTGTCTTCAAAAGAGGTCTCGATGAGCCCGGTCGATGAGGTTAAAGTGGGAAGCGGGATTGGTCTTTTTAAGTAAGCGAGAAACAGGATTGTGGAAAAAAGCACCTCAAAACGGGAAAGGATTTCGAGTGTAAAGCGGGAACTACTAACAAATTAGCCAATGAAACGGGATAAGGCGGCCTATTTAAGCGTCTTTGTAAAAATTTTTCCCGCCAGGGAAAGTGTAAAAAAATTGACCGGATTTCGGGGAAAGCATCCCAAGTTAGACCCTCTCCAAAGTTATACAGTTAAGCCATGTTAAATAAGACTACAAATTTATGAACAAGCAAAAACGACAGTAACGGATCGAAAAAAATTATGATGGACGTGTATAAAAGTTTGGATGCAGAGAATAGGCGTATCCAGTCGTCGAAAAGGGGGTTCCAAGAAAAGATTAGTTCGATCTGTTATTTGCAATTTTTTGTCAAATAATTCTGAAAATTCAGAAAAATTTCGACCCTCATTACCCTTCAGATGTAACTGCAAACGAACACATTACGAGCAAAAAAAAGCAATTAAACGAAATCCATTTCGAACTAAAAAACAGCAGTTACATGACAATTCCTCTTCAAGGGGGTACCATCAAGTTCTAAAGTTACGGAAAAATATACATAAAACAATTCTACGCTTGTCTTATTATTGCCAAACTGGTCAGTAAAATAAACAAACAAAATGTACAATATTCGGTGTTTAAGTAATGGTTGGCAAAATATAAGTTAGTGAAATCGCGCACACAACATACTGTGGAGTTACTTTCATCCGGGTCACCAGTTTTCGTGGTTTTTATAAATATCACTGTTTCGTGTGTACTTAAATTCGAATTCCAAACATTTAAGCTCAAGGGGAAATTCGCATTCCGTTGGGAACTTAATTTCGTAGTTTAAGCGCACCACGAAATCCACGAAAATTGGAACCACGCGTACAAAAGTACTTTAACAGTATTTTTTTCCGAAATCTAAACAAGCTTTACATTAAGGCTTTTGGAGTTTTATTACGAATTTGACTTGGTCCGTGAATATATGCATTGAAAGGAAGGTTTTTATTAACTTTTGAGTATCATTTTTAGACTACATGGTAGTCTGTTTCATGTTTTTACGCAGATTATATTCTGTCAATCACACATCACCTTTGCTTACATTGAAAATCTCGCGTTATTCATTAAAGATTGTACCCCAATCCTAAATTTCTTTTCTGTGGGGGTTATTTAAAAATAAAGAAAACTTTATTCAATGTCTAATGTCATGTAAGAAAAAATCAGTTTTAGGATCCATTTTGAAGTTAAATTATAGGGCAATGCTCTTTTCAAACAAGGAATATACATGTATGTAAACTCGTGTGTGAGGACGTATTCTCTAAAACCTTAGAAAAGTCATCAATTTGATTGACTAGTCGCATGTTTGTGGTATTAAATAAACGCCTGTGTGAGATTTGATAAATTTTATGGCTGCATATTAGATATTGATTTTTAAACTTAATCACATTAAGTTCTGTAAGATGATGTAGAGAATTTCTGCAAGAAAAATGTCATTTATTTTGACCACATATAAAATTCTGCCAACGAGTGTTTTAATCGTATATATTGTTCAATGGTGAAGCCATGACTACAGTTTTTCAGTTCACTTGGTGAGATTGGAAATCATTTTGAAATTCGTCGTTTGTCATGCAAAGATATTTTCCTATAAAACTTTTTTTTCAAGAGACAGAACTTCGCAACAGTATTTCAAATTATAAAGACTGTTCACTAGGTCTGCATCCAGTACATGATGGTCGCAAACTGAGGATTTGAAATTTGACATAATGGAAAAACAATTCAAAAATCTTCTCTGAAACTACGTGGCTATAATAAGAACCAAACCAAACGTAGTTACATTGTGCTTTATGCGAACTATGAGTATATGTCATCCAGATCGCAGAATCAAAATGGTCGTTTCTTACGATTATACAATTCTTCAAAATCAAAGAAATTTTGCTCCAACTAATTAGCACGAATGGGCTGCCGTACTTTTAACTATTATTACGATTTCAAGACCAAATGACACTCAATCACCGAAATGCCTAGTTGAAATTGGATAAAATAATACACCTATGCCGTGAGATAATCAATTCCCAATCGGAAAAAAATAACATGGAATCGGTGATATATCACAGGATGTGCAGATATAGGAAATAAGTTATATATTTAGTGCATTGTGTGGTGTAATTCATCAGCTTTATAGTCCATTAAGGTATTGATTTCCTCCGTGACGCTGATTTATTTTTGAAATTTGAACCAGATCAGGAAATCAACTGATGGAAGTTCCTCTTAATAACTGAATATAAAGTAATTTATTATCGCAATCTTTGATTACAGAGCCTAAAAGACTCTCAGATGATATTCAACAAATGGATTTATCACGATTCGAGGACGTAATTTCAAATAAAAACGCGTTCTTTGCCTCTTAATTCGGAAAATAAAGTTTCTTATTCAAAAATAATAATTTCAGAATATTTGTCGTGTTATCTTGAAGTTTTTTTTTGTTTTTTTTTTTTGTTTTTTTTTTGTTTTTTGTTTTTTTGTTTGTTTGTTTGTTTGTTTTTTTTTTTTTTTTTTTTTT
>MJUU01000651.1:14002-30630 GCA_002080025.1 Modiolus philippinarum
GGGGGGGGGGGGGTGCGTCTCAAGGTTCATAATTTTCCGGACATTATCCAGGTTATACGAAATTTGCGACCTGAATTCATTCAAAAACACTGATATGATGACCCGAATTTATCCAAAGGGACAAAATTGAGCACATTGATTTTAATATAGATATATCTGAACGAGCATATTTCTAACTTTCGATTGAATCTTTTAGGGCAAAATATTTTATAATGAGATTTTGTACCTGAAATAGCCTGACAACATGAAATTAGACCCGAAATCCTCACAAATAGTTAAGATATAGACCCAAATCTCCAAAATCTTTGGTGAAATCCTACCCCGAATTTTCCGCAAGTCCCGTACCTATACATCTGGAAGTTACCACTCCTCCCCGGGGGTTGGAGGGGATCTGAAAATAGCTGTCTAATCTCAGGAAAAATTTTCAACTCCCGAGTCGAGGACAATGACAATACGGCAAAAATGAAATAGCTAATCCTGGTGACCTCAAAAAGGGTCATTCCCTCCCTCTCATTTGGACTTCATTTTCCACATACCTATGATGAGAATAAGATCTTCAACACCGAGTTCCATCGTGCTCTCATTTGGACTTCATTTTCCACATACCTATGATGAGAATAAGATCTTCAACACCGAGTTCCATCGTGTATCATCGTTCACAGGAGATGGATACCAGGACTAAATTTCCTATTAAATTTCAATGACATTTATATTCGTAGTCCAGTTTCCATAGCTACAATGTACTAGGTGTACTCACCACCACACACTAATGATAGATATTATTGAAATTTAAACCGAAAACCAGTCCTGGTACCTATGATACACATCCCATATAAGACATCTCATAATAAACGAGTTAGTTTCCAATCCAACTCTGCGATTTATTGACGTCTACATACTCCATGACTGATCTGACATAACGATTGAAAACTCTATAGGTTTTGCTTCTATTCCTGACGGTTTTTCGATTTATGTCGATGTATTTATTGAAGAATATATTTTTTATAATTGATGAAAATGAAAGAAATTCAAATTGTGTGAAAAATTCCGTCTATTACACTCGTTCCGCTGTATGTGCCTCGTCTAGGAAAAAATTGCCGAATGTCTCACACACGTGGAAGGTTTCTTCATATGCAATATTGACTCGTGTAAGAACGTATTAATTTTCGCGGTAGCTAATTTTTGCGGTTTATTGAACTGGGACATATTCGTGGGTATCAATTTTCGTGGTGTTTAAGAGCAACTAAGAACCCCATGATTGTTTCTGAGGTATTTGCGTGTACTAATTTTCGCTGTCTTTTGTCAAGCTTGAAAATAGCGAAAATTACTACTTGTACAATAATCTTTTTTTTTCAAATTAGTAAATAAAGAGGGTACTTGCTATAGGGCCTGTAAGTCTCGTAAAACTTTGGAACTTCCGGGATCAAAAACTGTACCCGGAAGTTACATTTTAAACAAAGACATATGACGTTTCACACAAAAAATAAGAACGTCATAATCATCAGACGTCATGTTTTGGCGGGAAACGTTTTCGAATTGCCTATTTAACGTTGATTCTCGTGAGTCACATGACGAGACTTACAGACCCTATAACAATTTATATATGATACTTTATATGTTTTATCTTGATTCATATCAAAACTAATTCTATCGTGAAAATACCGGTCTAGTGAACATCTGAAAAAGTGGTGGGGTATGATACGCAGGTGTATACTTGACAAAACTGAAGACAACAATCCTATTTGTTGTATACCCAATTCTAGAAGGTATCTAGGGAGTGTACAGCATAAAAGATTTACTGTTTATAATGTAACTTGGGTTTTAATGTATTAGACTTTTTTCTAGTTTGATTTTTACTGTGAGTCTTTTTGTGTATTTTTTTTAGCCATTCACCACACATAGGGGGAGGGTTTGGATCCAATAAAATAAGTTTAATCCCACCGCAATTTTTGCCCCTTTCCCAAGTTTGCTTGTCCTTGTCTTCTTATAAAATTTTAGTTTCTTGATATTCGAGTTATTGGATGTGGTTTGTTTACATTGATTTATTCACTTTTTTACCTTTTTGGGGCCATTTAGGGCTTGTTATACGGTGTGAGGTTCCTCACTGTGTTAAAGACCGTACGGTGGCCCCTAGATGCTTTGTTTTGGGTCGTTTTAACCTGGATATGGAATGTTGAATCCTTGGCATTCACCCCATATCCTTTCTTTTTCATAGATGATACAGAAACCAGTCATTAATAAATTGCCATTGGAATATTTTCATGCAATTATAAGAATATCCCTGTTACAATCAAAAGCCGCTTACGGGCAGTGTTCCACTTACTTGTTCTCTACCAGCTTTTCATATAGTTCGGTTTTATTGATGATTTGATCTGTACTGAAAAGAGATAAAAGTAATCGAAATGGCTATTTGCAGAAACTAAATTCCAGTAACTTCGGTATTGTTATCTAATAAATCAGTAAGTGGCAATAATCTATCAATAATATGGGGAATTAGAATGGCATTTTCAAAGAGGCCTTTTATTACAAATGTATGTCCAAAGATCACCGTCCCTATTTTCGTAAGCAGGGACCATGCATTAATTTAGCTATTTTTGTAGCAGTTATCGCCCTTCTCGGTCGGTGAGGGAAATCTACATTTTCAATATTTTTCGGCACATGCGGAATACCTGGCCTAAAACACGAAAGTAAATTTTGATATAATAAATAGTTATACTATAACTAATCCGAGATTCTGATTATCGCAAAATAGTCAACGAATGATCGAATAACGCAGTAATTCACGAATGCGCGCAGCGCATGAGTGAATTACAGCGTTTTTCGATCATGAGTTGAATATCTTCGATAATCAGAATCTAGGATTAGTTATTGTTTTTATTATATAGATCAGTTCCTGCATATTTAATAATTTAAGTTAAGATTATTTTCATGAACTACGTTTTCGATGTTAATCCGCTGAGACGTTTACTTAACAACGACGTTGACAACGTCTATTTTGACGTCACTTCCTAGAGTGAAATTATGGAAAATAATTTCACAGTTAATTATCACTTTTAATTCACTGAGAAATTTCAATCTTTCACTGCAATCTATATAATAAAATAAATTATTTGTTAGAAATAGAGGTTAAAAATAAATATTTTTTGTTACGCATCCCACCTGAAAATAAAATGGTCGTCCCTTTAGTTTGTACATTTTTTTAATGGCCATTTTAACAACTTGTGTTTCTTCAGTGCAGATAAAATCAAAGCATTCGATATGTTGCAATATTGTATAAGTTATTAATAATTAATTGTTTATATAGAAAATCAATAATCTTACTACATTGACATTACGATGTTGTAGAATTACGTGATAATCTGTAAAATTTACTGATCTTGCATACTACTTATAAATTATGTATCAATACAATAATAAGCCAATATCAAATCTAATAAATTCCAAGTTGTGGGTAAAGAATTTTCAAATTTCAAAATGGACATTTTAAAGGGCCACGATAGATTTGAAACCAGCCATTTTGTATAGCTGGGATATTGTTTGCATCTCTCCCCTATCTCTCTCTCTCTGATTATGGAAGGTAAAGGTTCCCCTCTGATCGGCTTTGCTCGTTTGTTTATTAAGCGAGGGATACGCCGGTCCAAGTCTCCTAATGTATATCCAAGATTCTAATATGACTCTATTCTTTCGCTTTGGAAGCAAAGCTATGTTCTAATTTCAACAATATTTTTAGCACACGCGTATATTTTGTTACAAAAGGACATTCGTAAAGCATAATTTCACATTTTATTCATCGCAATATTCATTTAATTTTGCATAAATAACGTTTTAAATAATGAATCAACCCCGAAATCCACATCAAATGATGACAACATTAGAAATTTACAACAATTACTAAATCTAAGACTCGGAGCTGAAATTGACATAACCGTAACCTAGCAACGAATTTGTTGTTGTTATGAAATCTTATCTATGTTGCATATCACGCTCTACGATTTAAATATAAAGTTTAAATTTTTAACGTCAATAAAGTTATAAATATGTGATTTATTCCCATTCTTTCCTATTTTGGCTTCAAAAATAACATAACTAAGCAGTCATATAAATCCGAAACATAACCAGTTCACATTTATCAAAATATCCGGCGTATTTTATATGTTTTATAACAGATTATTTGTATAAATTCATAAGCTTATGAGCCATTTGCATTAATAAAACAACGAATAAAGATTTCTCTATGTCCATTTATCTGTGTTTTATGCAGTCCATTTATATGTGTTTTATGCAGTCCATTTATATGTGTTTTATGCAGTTCCCGACATATATCAATTCTAGTGCGAAACCGAATATTGCTCTCTAAGAGCCGCTTCGAACGTTTAAAACTCTTGTTAAATACATTAGAATAGAAATAGATTATTGCAATTGGGCTCTATGCGAATTAGAACATGGGTAGACCTTATATTTGTCTTCATTTTATACCTCGCTATCGCTCGGTATAAAATATTGACAGATATAAGGTCTGCCCATGTTCTAATTCGCATAGAGCCCGCTTGCAATAATCTATTTCTTAAATAATCTTAAGAAGGCTCACTCCTGATGTTGTTTATATCAAGGATTTCTTGAAACCTATTTAAATTGATTAAGCATTGTAGACTTAATGATGGGTAAAAAGAAATATATAGGTCCGTGTGTTTTTACGGAGATAGACAAAAATTTGGCGGGAAATGGATTTCTCTTGGTTTTCCCTTAAGTTAACATTAGGACAATATTTTTTCTAAAAGCTAGGAAGTTATATCAAGAATTTTATGAAAACTTGTCAGGTGTCTTAGGTTGGAATAAAGAAGACATTCATGAAATAAAAAGTGGGGGTTCGTGTGCAAAATTCTTTAAGCCATTGGACTGGAGAAAAACAGAGGAGTTCCGAAATCTGACATTAATTCAAAAATGTGATGAGTGAGCCCCCTTAAGTCAAAATTTTACCATTTAAAACAAATCTTAGGACAAACTTGTGTCTTCAGATCATCATAAGATATGTCTTTACAACACCGTCATCAAAAAAGGCCCCTGTTTTGTCATCCTATATTTTAAATTTCGAATTCCTCGATACAAAAAAATTTCCCTTACAGGTTGAGTTTATTTTATTATGGAAACACGCTCCCTCATTCTAAAAAAAAACCACCTTATCCTTCGATGAAATGAAATGGAAAGATCTAATGCAGTTTTGTGAGTTTTTTTATTTATTAAAGGTCGTTTTAAAAAAAAAAAAGTGATTGAAAGTTAACTTTCATTTTCTATGTAAAAAGTAACGCAAGAGGTCTTTTTCAACACTTTAAATAATTTGATTACGTTTAAAGTAAAAAAAAATAAATAAAAAGAACTTCCACAACGAATTTTTGTCTGCAATTGTATTTGTCTTCACTCATATGAATACTGTGTCGACAACGTGCTTAAAATATATAAATCTTTATCCAATAATATATTGAAGCGTCTGGTGCATTAACGTTGTTAAGAAGATGAAAGAGAACACAGATATACATTTCAGATGAAATAATTAATGGATGGAGTTTATCCGTGCCATATCTATATAAAAGATGATATCAATTGATTGATGTCATTATGTCAATTACTTATCCATTACATCTTCTCGTATTCCGGTGCTGATCGTATTAACAATTCGTTCTTTTCAAAAGAACTATCAATACATCCAATAAAATACTTATAGAATCTATATATATGCGTAGCTCCTGTATTTATCAAATTCTGTTCTTCTGCCACCGATGGATCCAGTTTCGGAAAACGGAGTGCATTCGGGTTCCATATATGTATCGGCGTAGTGACGCTCCGGAACACTTGCTCCTTCAAGCAAATTGACCACAAATCGTTTGAATATTTATTTTCCATAGTTAAAATTAGGTGTAGCCGTCTCCGGTTGCAAATACACTATTCCAAAACGGACAACTAGCTGCAGACGTGTACGTCGAAAAAGGAAATTCTGTCTGCATTTGTAAGACCTTGAAGCTTGTTGTCTTCAAGTGGTCCATAGGCGGCTGACTCACACCATTTTTTATTAAATTTTGATTTTTAAGTGGTGATTGAAATTTACATTACTCTTTTTTCATTCCCTAAATAAAGAATGTATTTTCAAATTGTTCTAGTCTTGATGTAGCTATGATATCACTAAACAGACGTTGAATAATTATTTAGCCTAATGAAAAAAGTTTTGGAGCCGTGACCTATTTGTATTTTCAACCTTTTCTCAAAATTAGTGATAAATTAGGATGTTCGCTGGTCATGTTTGGTGTTTCGCTAAATTTTGTGACTTGTCTGGTCTTATCCTTTTGTACAGCATTTTCCCAATGATTCCCGCTTTCACAGTTGCATTTGAATCATTCGTACAAAATATCTTTAATCTTATTTATCTTGCCAAATTCATTCAATGATATGGTAAAACAATGATTATGTTTAGTCGATGAAAAATTCGGAGGTGTTCCTCAAAAATTACTTGTATTTCAAAACGATGTCAGCTACCTTTCAATGTTTTCCTTTATTATTATAATTCATTTTTCTATTTTAGTTTATTACATTTATTTATTCAATTATTATTTATTTTTTGTTTTAATTACCGTTTGTAAATTTCTTATAACGAATCATTAAATTCCAAAATCTGTTTATTTTCAATATTCAGGCTGATGGCAGGATGGCACATGTCTCAATTTTTTATATCAAGTATCTCTGTATATCCAGTATTTTGTTTCAATACAATTTAATTCAATAGTTTTATTGCCATCATTATGAAGTCATTAACAAGATAACATGTGACATAATGTTATGCAAACAATAAAGTACATAATACAACAATAAATCAATTAAACGATTGATTTCCCTGTCTTCAGTTCGGTTGACTGTTGTAAAAGGGACCTAGTTATTCAAACAAAACTTTATTTTAAACAGATCTTTGCATCATTTAAATTCTTGTTTCAGATCTATGTGACGACGTCAGCAATAGTAATTTTAATTTCCATATTCGTTCTCGTAGCCAGTACTCATCCGATATTTCAACGAGAACTTGATCAAGAAGAGTTGCAAGAGTTTCTTGACGACGATCCTGCAGAACTGTACAAATACGAACGCAATCGAAAGAAAATGGAAATTCAAAAGGTCAAGGCGAAGATCGAAGAAGCAAACTCAAGGCACAAGAAGGAACGATTGGAGGAAAAATTAAAACATTTAAGAATGGAGTTGAGAGCAATGAAAAGACAAAATTTTAGTATCGATACAACCGATCCGACCGTTGACCATGACTGGGAAAATGAAACCTTGTCCGAATTAAAGGATACACATACGCGTTTCCGGTTCTTAACAATCATGGATTATTTTACAGTGGCATTTTTCCTTGTAGAATTAATCGTTCGGATTGTGTTCTGTCCAGATAAGATGAAATTCTTCAGATCCTTTCTAAACATCGTTGATATCGTAGCATTAACTTCCGAATGTATTATAATGTTGATTGAGTACCTCTTTCCCAAAGAAAAATACACGGATTATTCGCCATTAGACTTCGTCGAATGCATTCAAATTGCTCGTGTGTTTAGATTATTCCGATTGGTTAAGAATTTTATAGGATTCCGTGTATTCATTTACTCTGTTCGTGCGAGCTTCAAAAATATGGCTTTGATGGTATTTTTAATGTTCGTAGCGGCCCTAATATTTTCTGCGGTAATATTTTATTGTGACAGGTCCCAATTTGAGTCCATTCCTGACGCCATTTGGTGGGCAGTTATTACTATGACAACGGTTGGTTATGGTGACTTGGTACCGAAAAGCCTTCTGGGAAAAATGATAGGTGGTTTATGTGCAGTAACGGGAGTCTTTGTTCTGGCAGTACTTATACCCGTTTTAGTTTCGAACTTTATTCTATTTATAGGTTTTGCACGAATTCCATTGCGGAACCAGAAAAATGATCTTGCCAATATGATGAAACAGGAATTTGTGTTCAGAAAAGAAAAAAATGAGTTTCAGCTATTAACGAAGAAAAATAAACTAAAAGTTTACAATTCAAGATGTAGTCCTTGACACTGCATGCTGACAACAAAATTGTCTTTCATCAAAGGTATCTTATTGTGTAATTTATGGGCTCATTAATACGGCAAGGGTACGCACGCGTCAAAAACTCAACAATTTGTATTTTAGAAACCACCTACAGCTTGGCTGGTTATCAGGAATATACATTTGTATTCGATTTATGAAGCACACAAAAGTGAAAAACCTTATTTCTATCGCGAGACCCATGCATGTGATGTGTCTGTGTGTAAAAACTGCTTATTCGTAACAATGGGCAAATGTAGAAATATATTTGAATAATTTTGAATCTAACTGGTGTTTATATTCACCTTCCTCGTTATAGAGGATTTATACGCACCGAAAATTTGTCAAATGTCCAAGAAAATAATCTGGAAGTAAGATGACCAGATGATAGTTAAGAGTTTGAGCGTTTTCCCAGTTGGTGCATTCTCTATTGTCCCTATGATAATGGTAGAGATCGACAGTATCTGTTTGAACACGTGTGATGTAGAACTGCGCATGCTACATTTGTGTCTTTGTTGATTTGAGTTGTAGCTGCAGTTGTTATGTATTAGTGATTTAATCTTTTGTAGAACAGAATAAGGCCAGCTTTCATGTCTTTCAAAATGATTCCACTTCAAGGTGTCCACCGATTGCGTCGATCAATTTAATAACTTTATAAAAATACAGAAAATGGAACATTCATTTTCCATTGCTTTGTAAATGTTACGGGAATACCACGTGTAGCTGTGCATTTTTGTGGCTTGCATATACCTTAATATGCAAGTAGACACTGTTTAGATTTATCGACCAAAAAAAAACAAATTATCAAAGAACTCGTAAACAAAACAGTAAGCCAAATATGACACGGAGAGCAAGGCAATATGGCTACCAAAATAATGTAAACAAATGTTGTACAAACATAACAGAGGGGCTAAAACACAGCTACAAGCAATAGTATGCAAGTAATACAAAATACAGTTAAAACCAAATATTTCACAGAGAACAAAGAAGAGGTACTAGCAAGCACATATTGATATGGAATAAAGCGCAGTCATTTTAAAATTTGACTAGTAAGCAAATTAACCATGCATGCATTTATAGGGATTTTGTATCATTTACATTTACTCCATATCTCTTGATTTGCTCGTAAGCAAAGTAATCAAGTATGATTTACCCGTCTTAAGTCAGTGATATACCAAATAGTATGCTAAGAACAATAAAATGGCACAAACAAACACAAAAATAGCCAAATACCACATGAGAAATATCGCAAATACACAGCTCTACAGATGAATTTCCAAAACACGACAATGGAATACAAAAGGAACAAAGTACGCTTAAAGTCCAGAGACATGTTAAAACCGAGTAATCATAAAAACAAAGACACCAGACTGCCACAGAAACATGCATTCAAAAGACACTTACAGTGTGAGCTTCCATAAATCTTAATCATACAGGTACTCCGGAAGGGAAAGCATATCCTGCCCATGCTGAACCTGTTACACAGTCATTGAAGTATGCTTTTATAAACACATTTTCAGGTTATATTTACGTAGAACGGGTTGACAGCGAATGCGTTGAAATATTTCAAATATAGCATATGTTTTAAATATGAAAAAGAAAGGAAATGGGGTAAATGTCAAGGAGACGACATCCCATCTCCAGGTTAAAACTACCCATAACAAATCATCTATAGGTCACCAAACGGTCTTCAACACAGTGAGGAACCTCACACAATACAGCAAGCCCTAAATGGCACCCAGAAAGTAAAAAAGTGAATAAATCAATGGAAACAAACCACATCCAATAACCTGAATATCAAGAGCACAGAAACCAAAAAGAAAAGGGGCTAGCAGACACGGGCGGGAAACGTAACCTAGATACTCAGAATTAGGTCAAATATTACATTTAGAACAAGATAGGGTGGCTAATATATACGACTATAATCAGAATATTACTACACTTCCAGAAAACGTATAATGACCATTTCAAAAACTAGGATACTCTAAAACCTAATATTGGAATATAATATTTGATACAAATTAGCCCATATTTACAAATAATTATAGAAATTTAACAAACATTACATGTAGAAAAATTCTATTCGACATTTTTTTCTCCCACACCCAAAGTTATTCTATGTGTAATACTGATGTAGAATTAAGCTCAATCATTTTTAATCTTGGACTCGAAAGCAATTTCACTAATGGCAATTTCACTGATGAATACTCCTTTATTACGTACTGTTCTAAAGTCAGTTCACGGGTATTTTATATGATCATTTAAAAATGCAATCACATTGTTACCTGTTTTTGTTTGTTTGAAAGTGTGTTTTATTTCAATAAATATGACTTGATTTTCTGTTGAATATTTAAGTACCAGTCCGTCGAAGAAATAGGCAAAGTGCATTGATGCGGTAGTACATTGAGGAAAAAAACGCAAACTATTGATGTTTGATTTTAATAGAACTAATCCAGAAAACGTCATTTTGATAGATGAAAGTTCTGTGTTATTTTGCCTTTTTGAATTAGCAGCGTCAAAAATTTAGTTGCATTGTACAGTGAAAAGAACGGGAAAAAAATACCGTCATTTTTTTCTTTATATAACCAGTCAAAAATTATCAGGAGCCCTAGCACAAGTTTGGATGTAAAAATTTTTTGGGATGTGTTTTTATGACCAAATGAATACATCTAGGCCAAAAAATACTGAATCTAAATATCTGATGTACCGTCCACTGCCTGACTCTTAGCTGGAATACTACTTAATACATTTTCATAATCCTAATGTTTCTGAATCTAAGAAGACAAGGAGACTGCAATGTAATGAAATGTACATATCATGTTTGTTATTGTATAGTATTGGACATTTTGTAGCCAGGGATGAGGAAAATTAATTCTACAATGATAAATAGCTAAATGTGAAATTCCTCTCATTGATTATAAATTTCAAAGTGTTTCAAAAACCCTTAATGCATTCTAATACCAAAGCCAAAAACAGAGAAAAGAAAGCACATAGAATCCGTAAGTCGAAAAGGATGGCAACATAGATACAATCCGTATAATACGTATAAAAAACAACGACAGTAGAATACAGAAGGAACAAAATCAAAATCCAGAGACAAGGCAAAAGCAAGAACACCAGGAGACGGAGGACCAAAGACACCGCATGCCCTCAAAACACACAAACACTGCATATACAACACAAAAAACTAATTCACTAACAGTGTGAACTCTTAAAAAAACAGAGTGACATCAGGTGCTCCGGAAGGGAAAGCTTGTCCTGCCCTGCATACAACACCCGTCACACAGTAAGTGAGTAATATATGGTTTTTAGAGATCTGTTTGGTAGCTGATTGACAAAACAGTGAAACAGTTAAAAATGCCTAAAAAAAAAGCACTTGCAATGTGGATCTTGCAAAAAAGAGGTAATATAAGATGCTCATAAAGGGCACCTGTCTTGGTAAAAAGTCTAGTGTGAATTTATGGTTCTGTAATAAACTTTGAATGTACTCAAAAATGTCTATTTTGATTTCTGAAATAGAAACTGTGTAACGATCTGTCAAATTATGGTGACAGCCGCAAAACAGTTGTAGTGACAAGTATGACTGAACGTAACGTTCGTGATTATGTTTCTGAGACAATGATATCACTCTGTTGACGAAATTGTTGTGCAAACTGCAGTCATGACAATTAGCAAATGAGTTGTGAAATTCAAATTCCGTATCTGTTCAAAAAAGGAAATTTTACTATTAGAAAGTTGAAATCACAGTTGTCGTAAAATTTCGATTTCTGACGTCCAGAAATATCAATGTCAAAACAGAGCTACAGGTGCAGTTCGATACTGACAAATTTAACAAGATTTATTATTTAACCAATGATGTTAATTTGAAGATGACAAAATGACGAAGTTGGTGTAAATTTACTTTCTACATATTGTCATTTCGACAACGTATGTCTCAGTGAAAATGAAATCAACCACAAACCAAAGAATTTTATTATATGATAGAGAACAAATAATCAAAAAGATCTAAATGAAAAGTCAAAATCATCTAGAGTTATTGCAAGAGGGAAATACTTCTTACTTTTAAGAAAAAAAATATATATAAAATTAAGAAGTTTCCAAATAAAATCGGTTTTCGGGTCAGCACCGAAGTACTGACGATTGGGTTTTGTGACTAAAGGGTCGCTCCATAGAAAAGTTTCTCCTCTAGAGATTCGTATCATGTCTCCTGCATAAGCACTTAATTTTGTCCATACACAGTGTGTATCAGATCAACAAATCAAGATATCATCAGATGACAAACGTTGGACCTTATCTGATTTAGGTTTAACTGAAAGATTGCGGCTTAAATTTAATGAGACACATTGTCAGCATAAACAGCGATTTGGCAATATAACTTCCGTGTCTGTGTTTCATTCAAACGTCTTTGCGACAGAGCGGTTAATCGTTTGTAAACTCGTCAATATAAGAAACATAAATACCGAAGTTACTATGAATTTAGTTTCTGCATATGCGCATTTCGACAACTTATGTCTCTTCAATGCAGATATAATCTAAACGTTTGGAAAGTCATAGCTCAAATATGTATAAAAACTGATAGAGAACAAATAACCAATATGATCTAAACGTGAAGCCAAAATTAGCTAAGGACAGAGCTTTGCATGAGGGAGATACTCCTTAGTTTTTAACAAAATTTACAAAAATTTAGATATTGTAAGGTTCCAAATAGAATCGGCTTTCGGGCCACCACCGAAGTACTGACTACTGGGCTGGTGAATACCCTCGGGGACTAACAGTCCACCAGCAAAGGCATCGACCCAGTGGTAACAAATACATAAATACCGAAGTTACTATGAATTTAGTCTCTGCATATGCACATTTAAACAACTTATGCCTCTTCAATGCAGATATAATCTAAACGTTTGGAAAACCATAGCTCAAAGATGTGTAAAAACTTTTAGAATACAAATAACCGATATGATCTAAGATAACTTTTGAGCAATGAGCTTGTATGCTTCGCATTTAATCAAAAACGCTGGATATCATAAATGGTTTTTAATTTACATGCTCAAGCTCTTCCACTTCCTCTTCGTGTTTTGGCTTACTGAGAATATTCCAGCTAAAGTATTTGCGTTAGTTTATCTCCATACTAGGAACTAGAAGTTTGTAGCTGGTAGAAATTTTATATTTCAATAATAATAACATTGACGCCACAAAGAAGAGGCAATTATCGAATTGGTTGCCGAATTTGACTTCATCTATTGCTGGAAACTGCAAATCTATTGTGTTAATTTAAGGATATTATGTATGACAGGCACAGCCATTGGATCCGGACACGACGAATCCAATGAAAAGCAACCTCAAAATTCACTGTCGTTAATATTAAATGATATCTGTTCTTTTAAAATGGCCCTTCCTCTGGTTCCGACGGATATTCTTGTCGATGTCAATGAACTCAACAATCATAATTTTATTAAAACTGTTCATTCTAAAAGGATTGTCGCCTTGTGTGTTATTGCTATCCAATATTTATTGAATTAGTGTAGAAATCCGCTTTAGAAGCTGGTTTTAGCCGCTTCTTTTATTATCTGCAATATTGATTTTTGTGTTTTTCATTCAAAAAGTTATATTTGTTGATTGGGGTTGGGGAATATCATAGATAAAAGTGAATTATTGCAGTTTAATAAATCACTATGAAACACTGCTAGGAGATCTTGATGCGTGTGTAGGAGTATTTGTTTAAAAAGACCAATACTGCTGAGGCTTGCTGTGTTGTGTATCATGCTTAATTCCAAGTTATTGGATTGTATTGAAATTAAAGTACAAGATAGAAGGAAGCAGGTTTGGACAACACGAAATTAAAATTTCGTAATTACTCCGACATAAAGACAAAGATAAATGTAAATGTGAAAAATGAAATCCAATGTAAGCGTCAAACTAATGTCCAGAACCAGGTTTGACTTTCCTGTCATAACGTATGATCTTCTTTTTGTGTTTTTATTTGCATATATTGTTTCCATATCTGTAGTCTATTTTGTATTTGCGTGTGCATACCCCTGTCAAAATGAATTAACAATGGAAAAAAAACTGGAGTAAATGCACATGAGACAAAGTCTCTACAAATACATGATTAAACCAAGCAATGTATAACAACGCTTTTATTGATGTTCTTCATCTTGAAGTTATCATGAGGCCTTCAACAATGAGCCATGCTCATACCTTATAGTAAGTTAAAGGCAGCCCCTGGCACAAGTTCTGAGCCGCAGTCATTGCTAAATGTTGAACAATGCCACATCCATGTATCATCTCATTTGTTCATGGATGCGGGGTTGTTATCAAACTGGCAAAGTGTTCTTACAATCGCTGTCATCCGTTGCCTGACAAAAAGACTCATAGAAGACAACTTCAACATATAAACAAGCATAGAGTATTCATCGAGTCAACTACAAGAAAACTTCGGCAAAATAAAACAAGAGATAGGGGTATGCACTATAAACAGAACTGTCAGAATAAAATTTGAAAACTACAAAAAATTAAATACCAAAATTTGAAAGTATGATAGTGTATCCATACGAGATATTTTCTAAAGAACAAGTACATCATTATAATGTATAGAAAGCATACATTTCTCGCACGAGGAATCTTTTTACGGACTCCACTCTGCAAGAGAGACAAACTCAAGTTTTATTTTTACATACATCTTTTCACTAGCTTGTGTCATCATGATAGTAGTGTCTTTGTACATTCTCCATCTCATTATGCTTTTCCAGATTTACAATTCATGAGATCACAAAGTCTTTACCGATAGAAAAAACCGTTTATTCCTAACTTATGCAGAGTTTGCGTTTCCCATGCTTTCGATATAGTACAGTCATTGCTTCTGTCCCGATCTCGTTTGATTTCTCATGTGTATAACTCTGTCTAGATCTTGGTATAATATTGTAAAGCACTGACAAAGGTCAGTTATGTATTTTCATCTGCATATACAACTATACCCCCTTGTTTCTCGTTTTCAGAATAGATCTTTTTTCCACTTCACGTTGTTTCTGTAATATTACTGCACAAGCACCTCTATACCTTTCTAAAAGAAATACCTGACCAAAACAGGAACAAACCTGCAGTGACATTGATCTAACCATTGCTTATATATTCCTTTCCTCATGCATAGCTCTGTCCTTAGCTGAATTTTAGCTATCCTATTTAGATCCTGTTGGTTATGTGTTCTCTATCAGCTTTTACAAGTTTTTGGTTAATGGACTTCCAAATGTTTTGGTAATATCTGCACCGATGTGATATAAGTTGTCGAAATGTGCATATATGCAGAAAATTAATTAAGGGGGTTCGCTACTCCGTTTGAAAATAAATAGGATTTCATATAATCATGATTAAAGTTAGAAAAATAAAAAAAGGGGTAAATTAAGTGAAAAATATTAATAGGTTGATGATCTCGTTTTCGAGATTTAAGTGATTGAAAATTTGGCGGGAAACTGAACTCCTCTGATTTTTCATAGGATTAACATTAGCAAGGTTTTACTATAAATGAATGCAACAGAATAAATAAGATTCAATGAAATTTTAACAGAATGCTCATAAAGGTGTATAAAATGAAATTATGGGAAAAAATAAAGGGGGTCAATGGGCAAAAAATTATAATGCTTTTAATGGATAAAACCAGAGGATTCGAAAATCTGACAGAAATCCCAAAACATGAGGAGCAAACCTCATTAACTAACTTTCTCTAATTTCTATCTAGTTTTCACATTTCCTGAACGGTGTGGAAACATTTGTTCTCCTCTCTAGAGAGAAGAACAAGTTTCGTGACATTTCCCGCCAAATTTATTCGGAATACAATCCTCGGTGTTTTTCATCCAGTCATTAGAGAAACAGTTTCCACAACTTAAACACGTTAATTATGAAATTTCTCACATCTCGTTAAATAAATTTTCAAATGTTTAAAAGCTCGGCAAGCCTCGCTTTCAAACATTTGCAAAATTTATTTAACTCGATGTGAGAAATTTCATAATCAACTAGTTCTCGTTATGGAAACTATATGTCACTTAGGTATTTTGTTATTCCTCAACAGGTTCCTGTAGGATACAGTTTGGTGCAGTAATAATCTCTCATCCAAGTTAACTCTAAGTTAACTTAGAAACAATTCTAAGTTAACTTGAAGTTAACTTAGAGCAGACGTAGAACAGTTCTAAAAACGGTAATAAAAACGGTTATTTTCTAAGTTAACTTAGAACTGTTCTAAAAGCAGTCATAAAATAGAGCAGTTCTAAAAGTGGTCATAAGACAGAGCAGTTCTAAAAGTGGTCATAAAAACGGTCATTTTATAAGTTAACTTAGAACAGTTCTAAAAGCAGTCATAAGGAAGACTGTGACCGCTTTAAGAACAGGTTATGACCGTTTTTACAACAGTTCTACTCGATGACTGCTTTTAGAACAGTTCAAATCTATGACTGCTTTTAGATCAGTTCTTGACAATGACTGCTTTTAGAACACTTTTCTAGAGTAGCTCTAGAAGTAGTTAACTATGGGGAAAAGTCGTAGGTTTTCAAAAAACG
>MJUU01000652.1:5621-20236 GCA_002080025.1 Modiolus philippinarum
GACAATTTAGATATTAGGATGCCTGACCATCTGAAAGACTTGTTTTTAAGGTCAAAGAGGGAGTTAGACAAGGTTGAGAGCTTACACCTTGCAAATTTATTAATTGAATACGAAGATATATTTGCCACTCATGACCTTGATATTGGGTGTTTGAAAGGTGTAAAGCATTCCATTAACACCGGAAATTCCACTCCCGTTAAGCATAAAATGCGTCGAACACCGTTGGGATTCTAGGGTGAAGAAGAAGATTATCTGAAAAAATTATTAGACGCTAATGTTATTCAGCCATCTGAGTCAGAATGGGCCAATGCACCAGTTTTTGTCAGAAGGAGAGATGGTACTGTCAGGTATTGCCTTGATTTTAGAGATCTTAATTCGAAAACCGTGAAAGATTCATTTCCACTACCGAATGTGAGTGATTGTTTGTCAACTTTGGCAGGTTCATGGTATTTTAGTACGCTTGATTTGGCAGCTGGTTATTATCAGCTGGAATTAGCCGAAGAGGATCATAAAAAGACGGCCTTTATCACAAAATATGGCCTATTTGAGCATTTACGGTTACCGATGGGGTTGTGTAATTCACCAGCCACTTTTCAAAGGGCTATTCAACTTGTATTGAAAGTACTTAATTGGAAAGAGGTGTTAGCATACTTGGATGATGTTAACGTGCTCGGAAAGAGTTTTGAAGACCACTTGTGGAACTTAAGACGTGTGTTTGACCGTTTCAGGGAATATAATTTAAAATTGAAGCCCAAGAAGTGCTGCATATTTCAAAGTTCGTGCGATTTCCTTGGCAAACATATTAGTAGAGACGGGGTCAATATATTGCCTGGAAAATTAGATTGTATACACACTTGGCCGGTTCCAATCAACAAGAAAGAATTACAAGCGTTTCTAGGTTACTGCAATTATCATCGAGAGCACATTCAAGGCTATGCTGGCATAACTTCAAATTTGTATGAACTCACTAGCCCAAAATCCGACTTCAAATGGTCTCAAATACATCAAGATGCATTTCTTGCGTTGAAACATGCACTTACTACAGCTCCCTGTCTAGCATTTCCGTCTTCAGAAGCTTTATTCATTCTAGACACGGACGCCTCTTACAATGCAATCGGGGCAGAACTATCCCAGATGCAGGAAGGAAAAGAGAAGACAATTGCTTACGCTAGTAATACTCTCCTACCCGAACAAAAGAGATACTGTACAACTCGGAAAGAGTTATTGGCAGTTGTAAAATTCTGCAGGCATTTTCGGCTTGGACGTAGATTTATGCTGAGGACGGATCATCATAGCCTTGTCTGGTTAATGAGATTCCGACACACCGAAGGCCAACTCGCTCGATGGCTCGAGGAGTTGTGTCAATTTAATATGGAGATAGTACATAGATCGGGAGCCAAGCATTCTAACGCCGACGGACTATCAAGAATTCCAGATAGATCTTCATGCGATTGGTACCATGCAGGTGCTTATCTTCAAGATTTACCTTGTGGTGGATGCCACTTTTGTACTAAACGACACGAACAATGGGACCGATTTTTTATGGAGGTAGATGAAGTCGTACCACTTGCACACAATTCTGCTAACATAACCCCGGGAGCCATATTGTCGGTATCTAAACAAAAAGAGCAGAATGACAATGAATCATTCCAGATAAGCAAAATTAATATAATGAATCATGACGAAACTGACAGTACTAAAGCGTGGGCGAATGAATTTTCTGAAAAAGATATTGGTAGGCTCCAAGACGAAGATCCAGATTTATATCCTATTAAAGGCTGGCTCCTATCCGGCGAACCAAAAGAAGCAGACTTGCGATTATGTAGTCCAGCCACCAAATATCTTTGGCAATGTAGATCGCAGTTAGTAATGGACAAGGGTGTGTTATTTTACATCTGGATAAACAATACAGGCAATCGGCGTTGTTTAATAATTCCAAAATCTATGAAGGAGGAGGTTTTATTCCTTTGTCATGATGCGAAGTCTTCGGGACATCTCGGAAGAGACAAGACATTGGCAAGATTGAAGTTCCGTTTTCTTTGGTACAACATGGCCAAAGATTGTGACATATATGTTCGGTCATGTTCTACATGTAACAGGAACAAAAAAGCAAATCGCCAACCTAGGGCTTCTCTAAAGTCATTTCATGCAGGCTCCCCATGCGAAAGGGTTCATATAGATATACTTGGTCCCTTCACTCAACGTTCACAAGGGAATAGCTTTATATTATCAATCATCGATCAGTTCACGAAGTGGTTTGAGTGTGTTCCTCTACAGTCCCAAAAAGCTGAAGTTGTTGCTGAGGCATTCCTGAAACACTTTATTGTGATATTTGGATGTCCTTTAGAGGTGCACACTGATCAGGGTTCGAATTTCACCAGCGAACTTATCCAGTCTCTATGTAAGCTCCTGCAAATTTCAAAAACCAGAACCACGCCTTACCATCCGTCCTCAAATGGTCAGGTCGAAAGGTACAACAGAGTAATCGTTCAGGTAACCAGATGTTACATCGAGGGCCGAATAAATACATTGGACAAAGACCTACCTCTTCTCAATTTGGTTTTACGATCATCAGTTTCTCAGTCGACAGGTTTTACCCCAAACATGCTTATACTCGTTCGGGAAAACAATCTGCCTGTAGACATAGTAACGGGTATAGCTAGAGCCAATTTGGAAAAAAGAGACCATCGGAATGGCTGAGACACCTGGTAGATTCAATGTCGGAGATTCATCACATTACGAGAGACAATCTTCCATCTACACAAAAGAGACAGAAACGTATTTACGACCTACGTTCTAATGAGCAATGTTTTGAGTTAGGAGACTTAGTATACATAAGAGATGAATGTATAAAAAGGGGCCAGAGCAAAAAATTAAGATCCCCTTGGCGTGGACCATGTTTGATTATTAAAGTAAAACATCCAATTTACACCATCCAAGAGCATTAAAATCGTCTAGTGTTACACCCTGATGAGCTTAAAAGGTGTGAAGATCGAAATATTCCGCTTTGGTTACGTAGAGCAAGATCTTCTTTATTTTCCGAAGATCCTGGGTTGGACGACGATGAATCCGGGGATGAGAGTGTGCGGAATGCGTCATGCTTTCTGTTCGGTGATGATCCAGATGATCTTAATTCCTCGGCAGGTGAGACTTCTGAAGAATCGGAAATCGATCAGGCTAAAGAGTCAACTGAAACCTCCGATGATGATTCGTGGTCGACGCCGAATACCTCATTTGTAGAAGGTAAAGAGGATTCTGCAAGAGAGGTCTCTAAAACAAGGACTGGTAGACCGGTAAGGAAACCATCCTACCTCAAATAATACGATGTGTAAATTAGGCGATGGTGATATGGGACTGTTGCCATGCTGTCTCATATTCCAAACGATTTACTTGTAAATATTTTAGTGTTATGTGTTCTAAGAAATATAACCGAAGATTTTATGTGTTTAGTTTGTATAGCTGATAGTTAAGACGGTTCTTACTGTCCTATCTATGCTTATGTGACTACGTCAGTTCCTAATGGTATGCAGTCTTTCCTCTGCATGTTTTTCAGAAAAATGGCAGAAGGAAGTAATAGGAGACTTTTGGGGAAGATTGTATCTACAAAACAAACTACTGAAGGATTGGTGACAGAAGAAGTAGAGCTGGTCGCGGAAGGAACGAACATCATCTCCCACCACGCAAAGGATCAGAACAATAACAAAAACCCGAAGCGCAAAACAAAACCATGTCCTCTTGACACATGTGATGTCCGTGATGCACACCTTAAGCGTCATGCTAGTAAATATCATCTGCCATGGTATCTTGCGGCACACTCTACATGCTGGAGTTGTCACAAACAGGAAGCAACACCGTGTCGTACCCTTGCACTTCACTCTAATACACACTCTCAGGGAGCAGAGTTTTCAGACAAAAATGCTGTCCGATGGTGCTATTTGCTGAATGGACTTTTGCACTTTATTCGTGAAGAGCTAAAACTTGATACTTTGCAGGATTTGTTGAGTTTTGTGGTCACAAATAAATTATATCCTCCGGATATGACCCTTCGGGCAAAGACTTCACTGAGCAGGAAAATCTTCTTCTTCAGCTTTATTGTGACTTAATGAGAGTTTCAGTTCAACATGCTTTCTCCATTCAACCGCCTAATTGTATAGCTGAATTAAGTCATTGGCGAATACTGTCTACCTTAATGAATCAACTTACACCATTTATGCAAAACGGTTTCCCTGTATTTGAGTCGCCTATGACTCTAGAGGGATTATCCATGTTAGAGACCGCGGATCGAGATCTCCCGGGAATAAAAATTATTGACACTCACTTTCATTTAGATATGCTGTTAAAACGATCACACGTCAACTCATTACTAGACGTCGAGGAAGTATTTCGTCGACAGTTCTCATTGGAGGCTGGTATTGCCAATTATGTTTACCCAGAACACTGGAAGCTCTGGAAGGAACAGACATCCGGGGATGAGAGAATCTTTGGTTCCTTTGGGTTGCACCCTCATCTAGTCACGTCAGAAAGTATTGAAAAGGTGGGTCAACTTGAAAAGTTGTTACAAACAGATAAATGTGTTGCCCGGGGGGAATTTGGGGTTGATTTGACCTCTAGCGATACGGATTTGATGAACACTATCCAAGTACAGATTGCCTTCCTTCGTCAAGTCTGTCCCTTAGCCAGCCGGTTCAACTTGCCGATCATCTTACACTGCAGGGACGATGGAAACGGACAAGCTAGTGATTTGGTGTTTGATTTATTATGTGACTTACAGTTGCAGGATCTAATGATTCATTTTCATTGTTTTTCTGGAAATCTAGATACCGCTGTGAAACGGCTTATGTTTATTTTGGAATTACTGTGCTACTTTTGAAAGAACGATCTGAAACAGCTGTTCATTTCATTGCAAAAACTGATGTTCGTCACCTCTTAGTTGAGTCTGATGCTCCGTATTTGTCTCCAGAACCGTATATTAGAGTAAATACACCTTGGTGTCTTTAAGCAGTTGCACAGAAAATAAGTGCAATCAAGGACATTCCTGTATCCATGTTAACAACCCTTCTGAATGAGAATGCCCGTACAGTTTATAGGATCTAAAATAATATTGTAGGAAGGCTTAAAGCTTTCTTATGGTATTTTCAACATTTTTATTTGGCATGCTGTACATTTAGAAGTAATTTTGATATGTTTTGGAATGTGACAATTATCATTTCTTACATTTATTGACTTTTTATATATGATTGTTCGAAATGCTTGTTTATCGTTATGTTTTACCGAAAGGAGATTTCTATTTAATGCTGATTTTTCATTCCAGGAAGGCTAGTGCTTTCTTGCCTTGAAATACGAATTGTATATACTGCAGTAATTTTTGTATCATTTCACTATGTGTGAGCCAAGGAGGACGATATGTGCCATTTAGGTTTAAAATTGACCGGAAGGCTCGTTCTTTCTGATCAATCACTGGGCGATATGTGTCATTTAGTTTTAAAATTGATCGAAAGGCTCGTTCTTTCTGATCAATTAATGGAAGAGATTTCTAATTACCACGAAGAGAATGAACCTACTGGAGAATATGAAGATTGTTAAAATGAACTTTAACATTTCGTTTGATTTGAAAATTGTTCACTTTCATTTTATTATTTTAAGATACAGTGGACTTTATGGGATTGGAGGAGTGTAACAGTATTGCTTTTTATCTACGAATATGTACGGTTCCGTTTCCGGGATCGTATCCGTTTTAGAATGTATCGCTCTTGTTGTTAAAGCTTGGTAATGAACGCACGTGTTGCTTTTCTCTCCTGAATATTACAGACTGTGTGTCTTCAAACGGACTGTGTGTACTCTCCCTTAACTTCTGTGTGAAATTAAGGGTAAGCGTCTCCTGTTCTGTAACAATATGATGTTCCGATTTTATCTTTGTTTTAACGTTAATCTAAACATTGCCCACATCTTCTGAATTTGTTTGCCAAGTTGCCTTGCAATGATCCTAATGAGTGCCCTGGAATATATTTGACCGGTTGACCACTTCGTGTACAGCAGGTAAGTACCATGACTGGGTTATAGCTTAAATTGCAAAAGCATTGATAATAAGTGTACGTGGGTCCAGTTCATACTAGTACTATGTACTGGAAACACTGTACGTACACTTATGATCAATGGTTTTGAAATTTAAGCTGTAAACCAGTCATGGTACCTACTTCCTGTGTACGATGATACACGGTGTTGACAATGTTTGTAAGAAAACTTTGAAAAGTTATTTTTATGTTGTTTACCAAACCCCGCACATCCCTTTACAGATGTAACATTGTTCAACGTCTAGCAATGACTAGCACTCAAACCGATGTTGGGGGCATCTGAACTTTCGATAAGGTGTACGCAATTGCTAAATTGTTGAAGACTCCATCACCTATACTTTAAATGAAGCAAAGAAATAAACTATGGTTCAAAACTGATTCAATGTACAATGAAATGAAAAACGACGGTGTAACAGTTGTCATTTATTAATAGATAAATGCAATTCAAATGTTAGCAAATGTTCTGTTAAACATTGTAAATATGTGGCATGCTATACAGTAGGATAGGTCTTTTTCCACTATCATTGTCAGGTTTTGTCTGCATGATATGTGTATTTCACGTGCATCGAAGATCGTCGAAATCTGACTGAAAATAAAGAATAGAACAGTAAATTGTTTTATAACAGATAAAGCAAACTAAAATGTTTGGTTTTGCACTATTTAAAGCTATGAAGCTGTGTTAAAGACTAGAGACTCACAGGAGCCTGTATAGTTCACCTGGGTACATATCACTCTTTCATCTTGAACATATACATATATTCAATAATATCCTAAAATGGTCTGCTAAAATTAAAGATAACCATATAAGGCCTTTATGAATGATGAGAACCTCATTTAATCTGCACCTTTAGAAAAAATGAGCAGGTGTTCCCTTATAACAATAATTAAAACAATCACTGGTAACCTTTCAAGTTATTAACAATCGCTTTTGATATTCATATACATGTACTTCTATAGTTGAGTCATCCGTTGCTATTTCAAATATTTTTAAAATACATTTCCCAAAAAGAGCACTGTTAAACTATGGCGCCTGTTGGTTGCCACCCTGGACAGGGAACAGATCCGTAAAACAAAATTGTTAAAGGGAATCCCAAGGTCCATTGTGACAAAGTTTGATTCCAGTTGGCCTTTTGGTTCCAGAAAAGATGAATTTTAATGCATTTCCCATAGAGTTCAATGTTAAAACTATGGTCGGCATTGTTGGCTATCTTGAACAAGATACGGACCTGTCAGGCATAATTTTTTATTTAAAGTTGACTACTCAAGGAATATTTTGATTAAGTTTGTTACAATTTGGAAAAGCGGTTTCAGAGGAAATGATTTGTTAATAAATTTTCCATAGAGTCCAAATTTAAGTTTTAATATGGTCCCCACTGATAAGGTTCAGACCTGTCGGATACCATTTTTAAAGGCAACCTCCCAGAAACTATTTTGACTTCCAAAGAGCGACAGTGTTTCACCAACAGACTAGGCTACTTGAGCTAGCCGGCAGTTAGCGGCGAGCACCCCATGACTCTTCTTTCAAAATCACCTTTCGTCCCCTTCTTTTCGCCTTCAAGATAGTGGTCTTGTGGTTATTGGTCTACCTGAATTGGTTTTTATTTGTGTGTTTTATACTATAGGGATACGGAATAGAGAAAGGGGGAGGTTTGGGTACCTAAAAACCGGGTTTAGCATACCACTGGCTTTTGCTACTGCCGGTACTAATTCCGGCTATTCCGAGTTCCTATCGTATTAGATATTTGTTATTATTTTTTTTCTGTGATCGCTTTCTTTGGTAAATTTGTGGTTTGTTTTGAAAATTGGCCTTCATTGTTGATGTTTCCAGCTATCTCTTCTTTTCAATTAGTTTGGTTCTAATTGCATAAAAGGTTTGAGATAAACAAATATTTCATTTTCCTCAGGTTTCAATATTAAAAATGGTCCCTGCTGGTGGCTTTCTTGGATGCGGTACGGACATGTTCGACAGTTTTTCAACTATACCACCAAAGGACCACTGTTAACAAGTGTCAGTTGTATTGAATAGCAATACCAAGTCCCCTTCCGCTTATCTCGTAATTACGAGATAGTAATCTCGTAATTACGAGATAATCATCTCGTTATTACGAGAAAAGTATCTCGTTATTACGAGATACTTATCTCGTTATTACGCGATAAGTATTTCGTTATTATGAGATAATCATCTCATTATTACGAGATAAGTATTTCTTATCTCGTTATAACGAGATCATTATCTTTTTATTACGAGAAAGTTATCTCGTTATTACGAGATAGTTATGATCATCTCGTTATTACGAGATAGTTATCGCGTTTTAACGAGATAATTTTCTCGTTTTTACGAAATGGTTATCTCGTTATTACGCGATAAGTATCTCGTTATTATGAGATAATTATTTCCTATCTCGTTATAACGAGATAATTATCTCATTATTACGAGAAAGTTATCTCGTTATTACGAAATAATTTTTTTTCTTCCTGGTCCTAATAGGCTTTCGTAGGTATATGTTAGATATATGTAAAAAGTTTTTCAGAAGTGATTATCCCCGCACTTTCGAATGAAAATTCGGGGATATTGTCTTTGGCCTCGTCCGTCCGTCTACCTGTCCGTCCGTCACAAATCCTTGCAACGCGAACTCCTCCTACATTTTTGAATTAAGGGTTTTAATCTTGTTACAGAACTGTTGCAAATATGCTGCCGATGCGCAATAAGCTTTCGGATTTTTTATATTTATCTTGATGCAAACAAAAGGCCCCGAGATGTCGATTTGACAAAGATAACTAAATGTGGATTGTGACACATATGGCATGCAACGCAAACTCCTCTTACATTTTTGGATTTCTGAATTTAATTTTGTTGTAGAATTATTGCGTTTAATCTGTAGATGAGCAATAAGCTTTCGGAATTTTAATTCCGGTTCAACTTTGGTAAATTTCCTTAAAATGTCAAAGACTGATATTTTGGGACATTTTGGGATATAATCTTATATTTTGGCATTTGGAAAAAGTCATAATTCTGAAAACTAAGAATTCAAAAATGTGATTCCAATTTTGGAAAATATCCTGAAAGTCTCAAAGACCACTTACTTTTTCGAATTTTACCTAACTACTATACTTCTAGCATTTGTTTTGATAAGATCAATCATTTTCACTACTTGGATTTCAAAAATATTTGATTCCAATTTTGGTAAATTTCCTGAAAGTCTCAAAGATCACTTACGTTTTGGAATTCTACCTAGCAACCAAACCGCTAGGATTTGTTTCTACTAGGGCAATCATTTTCACCAATTGGATTTTCAAAATAATTGATTCCACATTTGTTAAATTTCCTGAAAGTGTCAAAGACCACTTATTTTTTGGAATTTTACCTTGCAACCATACTGTTAGGATTTGTTTCTGTTATGGCAATCATATTCACTAATTGGATTTCCAAAATAATTGATTCCAAATTTGGTAAATTTCCTGAAAGTGTCAAAGACCACTTATTTATTGGAATTCTACCTAGCAACCGTACTGTTAAGATTTGTTTCTATTAGGGCAATCATTTTCACCAATTTTATTTCCAAAATAATTGATTCCACATTTGCTAAACCTGAAAGTCTCAAAGACCACTTATTTTTGAAATTCTACCTAGCATCCATACTGTTATGATTTGTTTCGATTGGGGCAATCATTTTCCAATTGGATTTCCAAATATTTGATCCCAGGTTTAGTAGAATTCCTGAAAATCTCAAAGACTACTTATTTTTTGGAATTCTGCCTAATAACCACGTATTATTGAATTCCTTTTAGTAAAAATAGTGACTATCAACAATTTAATTCCAAAATGTTAAGAAAAATTATGCCCAGGGTCTATAACTGTTTTCTGTGTCAAACAGGGAGTGCGGGGATCACTGTCGTTTCCGACAGTAATTACTCTAGTTTTTACTTGGTAATCAAATGTTTCTTATATTGTAGCTCAAAACCTGTTTTTTGTACCTTAAGAACAACTGTTTTTTTATAATAAATTAATTAGTAATTACGCTTTTATGTAAATAAAAATCATGTCAAGTGAAAAAAGTTTGAAATTAATTTTGATCAGTATTTTCGAAACAGTCTATCGTCAGTCTCTCTGGATTGGTAAACAGTTTTTATTATTAATTTTTTAACAATATGTAGTGAAGTTTTAATCAGAAAACATAGGGATCTAAATACAAATTTTAATTCATCAGCTTCTACAACAGTTGAAAATGGATTTTTTTCATGTTTTCTTTGATTGATAGAACCTTATCTGATTTATGATAAAGACACAAGAGATGGTCTCCTCTGATATTTTTTATAATAAAAATATTCAAAATGGAATAGATAAATATAAATAAAAAGTCAATTGTTCAGGTAACAATTGCAAGGTCTTTCACCAGTTTTCATCATGATTATATGTCATTATTTTGATTTCATTGTCCATTCTAGTCAAAAATATGATGTAAATAAGAGTTCTGAATTTTTTGAGTCATTTATTATTTGGTTGGTAAGGACTTTTTCGAAAATTCGAAAATTAACTTGTTGCTAAGGAAATGTCACTTCCGGTTTGCAATGTCATATATGTCATCATTACAATGTTATAAAACTTTTAAGGTAATTTTGCTAAGGACTTTTGTGACAAATTGCGTTGTTACTAGGGACCTTGACCTTTGACCTTGAACCCATTTTTTAAACATTTCGTGTTGTAAATTTTTTCTCCTTAATGTTTCTTTGTATATTTATTAGTTTTCGAAATATAAGCAAAAAATCTTAAGATAGGACCTCGAAAACTGGTCTTCGGTCCCTAGGTCCAAAACCAAAGGGCCGATGGCTTTGGACCAAATGTACAAAATATAGACCTCAATAGATATACAATTTCTCATCTACATTTAATCACCCATCTCTTACCTTTGTGGTGATTTTACTGAAAAAAAAACACTAAAAATTAGCTATGACCTTGACCTCTGACCTTGATGACCACTGACCTTGTGCTCAAATTGAAGGTCTCCTCTTACTGATTAATTTGATATGTTACTTGACTATACTTTCTGTAACGGTTTAAAACTTATATGTAAAAAACACTTTCTTAAACGCGTCAAGTGCAATAACTCTTTACGGAGTCATCAAAGAGTTTCAGTCCAAATGAAACAAATAGATCCTTTGACATTTTTGCTGATATAGTCTTTCAGCTACCTATTATGGTTTCTGAGTTAATCCCCTAACAAGGTCAAAGGTCAAGGTCAAAGGTCACTGATTACCTTCAACCTTATACTTAATTTGAAGCTTTCTTCACACTTACAACTTTAAACATATATGTTAACTATATTATCTGTAAGCGTTTAAAAGTTATTTGCAAAAAACCGATTTGCCGAAACGCGTCAAGAGCTATAACTCAAAAACGGTTCATCGCAGAGTTTTCGTTCAATTGAATCAAATGTAGATCTCAATGAAAGGAGAATTTTTACAATATACTGTTTTCAGAAATTTTTCATCATTTTTGAGATATCGCAATAAAAAAATTTCAAATGGCGGCCATTTTGAAAATGGCGGACAAAAAATAAAAATGTTTGACCCAAGATTTGTAATCAGGACCATGAAAGCTACCTGGAAACCAAATTTGGTGAAAATCCGATAACTTTGAAAAATTTGTATATTTAGGGGTCAAAAACGCGTAACTGGGGTCGCGACCCAAAAAAAATTTTTGCATGATAAATCATCCCGAGGATAAATGCAACATTTCCCCAACTCAGATTTTTTTTATCGGTAACGCTTTCTGAGCTTATCCCCTAACAAGAGAAAGCGTATTCGGGGAGATAGCTCCGTTACAATAAATAACTCGATATGCTTGCGTAAGTTTTTGCATCCTCAGCCAATATCGACTCATCACCTGAAGTATCGAAATAATATGTTGCGTAGTTTTTGAGCATGGCTGGCGGAAGAAAAAGAAAAAAAAAATAAAAGGTCAATTGTTCATAGAACAATTGCAAGGTCTTTTTCCAGTTTCACCATTTCATGTTTGAGTTTGATTTTCTTGTCTTTTTTGGTCAAAAATGTGATGAAATCAAAAGTTCTGAACATTGATTGTGTTTTTCTCAATGGTTGCTAAGGAAAAAACTTAAAAATTTGCTATGACCTTGACCTCTGATCTTGATGACCTTTGACCCTGTGCTCAAATTGATGGTCTCTCCTTACTGATTAATTTGATATGTTACTTGACTATGCTATCTGTGACAGTTTATAACTTAAGGAAAAAAAAACATTTTCCGGAACGCGTCAAGGGCAATAACTCTTCAGGGAGTCATCGGAGGGTTTTGGTCAAAATGAAACATGTGGCCCTTGATATGTTGAACATTTTTGCCTATATACTTTTTTCAGATATCTATCATGGTTTCTGAGTTTATCCCCTAACAAGGTCAAAGGTCAAGGTCAAAGGTCACCGAAGACCTTCAACCTGGTACTCAAATTGAAGGTCTTTTCATACTGATCACTTTAAACATGTATGTTTACTATAGCTCAAAAACGGTTCATCGCAGAGTTTCGCGCCTATTGAATAAAATGGAGATATTAATGAGAGGAGTAATTTTGCAATATAATGTTTTCAGAATTTTTTTATCGTTTCTGAGATATTCTGAGATATTGGCCGCCATTTTGAAAATGGCGGACGAAACAAAATTTTTACCCCAGATTTGTAATCAGGATCATGAGAGCTACCTAGAAACCAAATTTGGTGGAAATCCGACAACTTTGAGAAATTTGCATATTTAGGGGTCAAAAACGCGTAACCGGGGTCGCGACCCCAAAATTTTTTTTTGCATTATAAATCATCCTGAGGATGAAACAAACAATTTCCATACCTCAGAATTTTGATAACGGTTACTGTTTACGAGTTTATCCGATAACAAGATAAACAGTGATTGGGGAGATAACTCTGTTACTAAAAATAGATCAACATGCTTGCATAAGTCTTCCGTACCACAGTTTATACCGATTCATTACCTCAAGTATCGAAATGATATGTCGCGTAGTTTTTTAACACTGGTGGCGGAAAAAGAAGAAGAAAAATAATTAAAAAGACAATTGTTCAGAGAACAATTGCAAGGTCTTTCCCAGTCAATGTTGTGTTAAGTGTTATGTTTTGTCATGTCACCTGTTTAAAATCATCTTGATGAGATGCGTATTGTCTCCAATATATTAGAGTAGGCATTTCTAATCGTTTTTAAGATTTTACGTTAAAAAAAACGTAAAAATTGGCTATGACCTTGACCTTTGACCTTGATGACCTTTGACCTTGGGATCAAATTGAAGCTCTCTTCTTACTGATTAATTTGATATGTTACATGACCATACCATCTGTAAAGGTTTAAAAGTTATACACAAAAAACCTGTTTCCGAAACACGTCAAGGGCAATAACTCTTCAGGGAGTCATTTGAGAGCTTCGGTCCAAATACGACAAATGTAGCCCTTGACATGGTGAACATTTTTGCTGATATAATTTTTCAGCTATCTCTTACGGTTATTGAGTTTATATGCTAACAAGGTCAAAGGTCAAGGTCAAAGGTCACCGATGACCTTCAACCTGGTACTCAAATTGAAGGTCTTTTCATGCTGATCACTTTAAACATATATGTTTACTATATTATCTGTTAGCGTTTAAAAGTTATTCGCAAAAAAACGATTTACCGAAACGCGTCAAGGGCAATAACTCAAAAACGGTTTGTCGCAGAGTTTTCGTTCAATTGAATCAAATGTAGATCTCAATGAGAGGAACATTTTTGCATTAAAATGTTTTTTTATAAATTTTTTATCGTTTCTGAGATATAGTGAGAACAAAATTTCAAATGGCGGCCGAAAAATTTTTTTGACCCCCTTTTTGTAATCAGGGTCATCAGAGCTACATAGAAACCAAATTTCATAAAAATCCGACAACTTTGAAAAATTTGCATATTTAGGGGTCAAAAACGCGTAACCGGGGTCGCGACCCAAAAAAAAAATTTTTGCATGATAAATCATCCTGAGGATGAATGAAACATTTTCCCCACTTCAGATTTTTGATATCAGTCACGGTTTCTGAGTCTATCTGCTAACAACAAAAACAGGAGTCGGGGAGATAACTCTGTTACTAAAAATAGATTTTGCTCGTTGGGTGATTTCGAAAGAGATTTTCCAACTTCCAATTACTACGCGCAGTTTCGTAATGATACGTCAAAAGGTTTTCCGTACAGAGGCCTTACGGAAGAAAAAGAATAATAATAATAATAATAATAATTAAAAGGTCAATTGTTCAGAGAACAATTGCAAGGTCTTTCACCAGTTTTCACCATGAAAACATGTTTGAGTTTGATTTTGTTGTCTATATCAGTCAAAAATGTGATGTAAACAAAAATTCTGACCTTTATAAGTCTTTTGCTCAAAGGTTGCTAAGGACTTTTTCGAAAAATTAGCTTGTTGCTAAGGACATGATTGTCACTTCCGGTTGGCATTGTCATTTATTTCCTCTCTACAACATTACAAAACATTTTGCCTACGGTTGCTAAGGACTTTTTCGA
>MJUU01000654.1:647-11308 GCA_002080025.1 Modiolus philippinarum
GGACCAAAGACCTCTAATGAACTTGGAAAGAGTTATTTCCCATTATTTGTTATAAATTTTGATCTTTAGCTAGTTTATTGCTATTAACTCCAAAACCGTAATAGATGGTGATAAAAATTTATTACCAAAATGTTGAGAATGACAAGGGCTACTTTTTTTGTTTCAAGACCGAAGTCGTCCGTAGAACCCCGAAAGACTTATTTCCCTTTATATTTTAAAATTTTTTGGTATTTGGCTATATTATTGCTATTATCTCAAAAAAAGCAAGACATGGCTGATTACAATTATCGGATGAAATGTAGAGAATCTTATAAGCTTCACTTGAGGTGGGAAGTTTTTTTCTGTCCGACGTCTCAGAAAAAGTTATAGCCCCTGATAAGTTTTCAATTTTGGGTTTTTAGCTATATCCTTAAAATGCGTAGACGATAGCCGTTAAAATATTTCCACAAAATTGTAGACCATATCAAGGGCTACATTTTTTGTAATGACAGCAAAGTTGTCCGATGCACCCTTAAAGAGTTATTTCCTCTTAAATGCTGAAATTTTTGGGTTTTCGGCTATATTATTCCGGTTATCTCAAAAACCGTAAAAAATGGCTGATAAATTATATTTACAAAAATGTTCAGGAGGGTCATATTCACTTAAAAATACCCAATGCGGAGTTGTCCGATATCCGCAAAAAATTTTATTTCAAATTAATTAAGGTCTTTCACGACATCAGTCGTGAAAGCCTTATGGTTATTCTTCTAAACTATAACTAGAATTTGGACACAATTCATCTTAAAAACTATTTGACATATCATTTTGATATTTGGTAGGGTAGGTTGGCCACACAATAGCAATTCAAAAGTCACCCTGCTAAACAAACCTATTTATAGTAAGAGAGTTATCTCCCCTGATCTGAAAAACCTTGTTAGCAGATAAGCTCCGAAACCGTAACAGATAACCTATTAATTATAATGAGAAAAATGTTTGTTAGGTCAAGACAAAGCTTCATCACATTGCTTCGTCAAGTAGCGGTATGATTTTCCTTAGTTATTGCCCTTTAAAATTTCAAGTTTTTGTAATTTTTTTTATCCAGAAACCGTTAGTCGTAGGGACCTGGGGTCTTCAGCACTCATCATTAGTGATATTAAGTCATTTAAAAATGCCAAGGTCAAAGGTCATCGATGACCTCTACCCTTGTTATCGCTTAAACACAGAAACCATAATAGATGGCTGATCAAAGGCAATGAGAAAAATGTTCATTGCTGTAAGACGCAACTTCGTTACATTTGGGTCAAAAAGATTCGGCAACTTTTTCTATGAGTTATTGCCCTTTAAATGTTTTTTCTTAATTTGGTTTTCGCCTATTATCTTAATAACCATAACAGATGGCTGATCAACATTTTCAGCAAAAATGATCAAAATATTAAGGGCAATATTTATGCTATCAAACCAAAGACATCCGATTAACTTTGAAAGAGTTATTCCTCCATATTATATCAGTTTGGGTGTTTTGGCTGGTTTTCGGCTTTTATCTTGAAAACAATAATAGATGGGTGAATTCTTATTTAGGCAAAATGTTCTAAATGTCATGGACTATATTTATTCTTTTGGGACCAAAGACCTCTAATGAACTTGGAAAGAGTTATTTCCCATTATTTGTTATAAATTTTGATCTTTAGCTAGTTTATTGCTATTAACTCCAAAACCGTAATAGATGGTGATAAAAATTTATTACCAAAATGTTGAGAATGACAAGGGCTACTTTTTTTGTTTCAAGACCGAAGTCGTCCGGAGAACCCCGAAAGACTTATTTCCCTTTATATTTTAAAATTTTTTGGTATTTGGCTATATTATTGCTATTATCTCAAAAAAAGCAAGAGATGGCTGATTACAATTATCGGATGAAATGTAGAGAATCTTATAAGCTTCACTTGAGGTGGGAAGTTTTTTTCTGTCCGACGTCTCAGAAAAAGTTATGGCCCCTGATAAGTTTTCAATTTTGGGTTTTTAGCTATATCCTTAAAATGCGTAGACGATAGCCGTTAAAATATTTCCACAAAATTGTAGACCATATCAAGGGCTACATTTTTTGTAATGACAGCAAAGTTGTCCGATGCACCCTTAAAGAGTTATTTCCTCTTAAATGCTGAAATTTTTGGGTTTTCGGCTATATTATTCCGGTTATCTCAAAAACCGTAAAAAATGGCTGATAAATTATATTTACAAAAATGTTCAGGAGGGTCATATTCACTTAAAAATACCCAATGCGGAGTTGTCCGATATCCGCAAAAAATTTTATTTCAAATTAATTAAGGTCTTTCACGACATCAGTCGTGAAAGCCTTATTGTTATTCTTCTGAACTATAACTAGAATTTGGACACAATTCATCTTAAAAACTATTTGACATATCATTTTGATATTTGGTAGGGTAGGTTGGCCACACAATAGCAATTCAAAAGTCACCCTGCTAAACAAACCTATTTATAATAAGATAGTTATCTCCCCTGATCTGAAAAGCCTTGTTAGCAGATAAGCTCCGAAACCGTAACAGATAACCTATTAATTATAATGAGAAAAATGTTTGTTAGGTCAAGACAAAGCTTCGTCACATTGCTTCGTCAAGTAGCGGTATGATTTTCTTTAGTTATTGCCCTTTAAAATTTCAAGTTTTTGTAATTTTTTTTATCCAGAAACCGTTACTCGTAGGGACCTGGGGTCTTCAGCACTGATCATTAGTGATATTAAGTCATTTAAAAATGCCAAGGTCAAAGGTCATCGCTGACCTTTATCGATGACCTCTACCCTTGTTATCGCTTAAACACAGAAACCATAATAGATGGCTGATCAAAGGCAATGAGAAAAATGTTCATTGCTGTAAGACGCAACTTCGTTACATCTGGGTCAAAAAGATTCGGCAACTTTTTCTATGAGTTATTGCCCTTTAAATGTTTTTTCTTAATTTGGTTTTCGCCTATTATCTTAATAACCATAACAGATGGCTGATCAACATTTTCAGCAAAAATGATCAAAATATTAAGGGCAATATTTATGCTATCAAACCAAAGACATCCGATTAACTTTGAAAGAGTTATTTCCCCCATATTATATCAGTTTGGGTGTTTTGGCTGGTTTTCGGCTTTTATCTTGAAAACAATAATAGATGGGTGAATTCCTATTCAGGCAAAAATGTTCTAAATGTCAAGGACTATATTTATTCTCTTGGGACCAAAGACCTCTAATGAACTTGGAAAGAGTTATTTCCCATTATTTGTTATAAATTTTGATCTTTAGCTAGTTTATTGCTATTAACTCCAAAACCGTAATAGATGGTGATAAAAATTTATTACCAAAATGTTGAGAATGACAAGGGCTACTTTTTTTGTTTCAAGACCGAAGTCGTCCGGAGAACCCCGAAAGAGTTATTTCCCTTTATATTTTAAAATTTTTCGGCATTTGGCTATATTATTGCTATTATCTCAAAAACCGCAAGAGATGGCTGATTAAAATTATTGGATGAAATGTAGAGAATCTTATAAGCTTCATTTGAGGTGGGAAGTTTTTTTCTGTCCGACGTCTCAGAAAAAAGTTATAGTCCCTGATAAGTTTTCAATTTTGGGTTTTTAGCTATATCCTTGAAATGCGTAGAAGATAGCCGTTAAAATATTTCTACAAAAATGTAGACCATATCAAGGGCTACATTTTTTGTAATGACAGCGAAGTTGTCCGATGCACCCTTAAAGAGTTATTCCCTCTTAAATGCTGAATTTTTTGGGTTTTCCGCTATATTATTCCGGTTATCTCAAAAACCGTAAAAAATTGCTGATAAATTATATTTACAAAAATGTTCAGGAGGGTCATATTCACTTAAAAATACCCAATGCGGAGTTGTCCGATATCCGTAAAAAAATTTATTTCAAATTAATTAAGGTCTTTCACGACATCAGTCGTGAAAGCCTTCTTGTTATTCTTCTGAACTTGAACTAGAATTTGGACACAAAATTCATCTTAAAAACTATTTGACATATCATTTCGATATTTGGTAGCTTAGGTTGGCCACACAATAGCAATTCTAAAGTCACCCTGCTAAACAAACCTATTTATAGTAACAGAGTTATCTCCCCTGATCTGAAAAACATCGTTAGCAGATAAGCTCCGAACCCGTAACAGATGGCTTATTAATTATAATGACAAAAATGTTTGTTAGGTCAAGACAAAGCTTCGTCACATTTGCCTCGTTAAGTAGCGGTATGATTTTTTTTTGAGTTATTGCCCTTTAAGATTTCAAGTTTTCGTAATTTTTTTTATATCAGAAACCGTTAGTCGTAGGGACCTGGGGTCTTCAGCATTGATCATTAGTGATATTAAGTCATTTAAAAATGCCAAGGTCAAAGGTCATCGCTGACCTTTATCGATGACCTCTACCCTTGTTATCGCTTAAACTCAGAAACCATAATAGATGGCTGATCAAAGGCAATGAGAAAAATGTTCATTGCTGTAAGACGCAACTTCGTTACATTTGGGTCAAATAACTAAATACTGAAGTCACTGTGAATTTACTTTCTGCATATGCGCATTTCGACAACTTATGTCTCATCAGTGCAGATAAAATCTAAACGTTTGGAAGACCATAAACTCAAAGATGTTTAAAAACTGATAGAGAACAAATAACCAAAGTGATCTAAATTTCAAGCCAAAATCAGCTAAGGACAGAGCTGTGCATGAGGGAGATACTCCTTAGTTTTCAATAAAATTTACAAAATTTTTCAAAAAGATTCGGCAACTTTTTCTAAGAGTTATTGCCCTTTAAATGTTTTTTCTTAATTTGGTTTTCGCCTATTATCTTAATAACCATAACAGATGGCTGATCAAAATTTTCAGCAAAAATGATCAAAATATTAAGGGAAATATTTATGCGATCAAACCAAAGACATCCGATTATCTTTGAAAGAGTTATTTCCCCCATATTATATCAGTTTGGGTGTTTTGGCTGGTTTTCGGCTTTTATCTTGAAAACAATAATAGATGGGTGAATTCCTATTTAGGCAAAAATGTTCTATATGTCAAGGACTATATTTATTCTCTTGGGACCAAAGACCTCTAATGAACTTGGAAAGAGTTATTTCCCATTATTTGTTATAAATTTTGATCTTTAGCTAGTTTATTGCTATTAACTCCAAAACCGTAATAGATGGTGATAAAAATTTATTACCAAAATGTTGAGAATGACAAGGGCTACTTTTTTTGTTCAAGACCGAAGTCTTCCGGAGAACCCCGAAAGAGTTATTTCCCTTTATATTTTAAAATTATTCGGTATTTGGCTATATTATTGCTATTATCTCAAAAACCGCAAGAGATGGCTGATTAAAATTATAGGATGAAATGTAGAGAATCTTATCAGCTTCATTTGAGGTGGGAAGTTTTTTTCTGTCCGACGTCTCAGAAAAAAGTTATAGTCCCTGATAAGTTTTCAATTTTGGGTTTTTAGCTATGTCCTTGAAATGCGTAGAAGATAGCCGTTAACATATTTCTACAAAAATGTAGACCATATCAAGGGCTACATTTTTTGTAATGACAGCGAAGTTGTCCGATGCACCCTTAAAGAATTATTCCCTCTTAAATGCTGAATTTTTTGGGTTTTCGGCTATATTATTCCGGTTATCTCAAAAACCGTAAAAAATGGCTGATAAATTATATTTACAAAAATGTTCAGGAGGGTCATATTCACTTAAAAATACCCGATGCAGAGTTGTCCGATATCCGTAAAAAAATTTATTTCAAATTAACTAAGGTCTTTCACGACATCAGTCGTGAAAGCCTTATTGTTATTCTTCTGAACTTGAACTAGAATTTGGACACGATTCATCTTAAAAACTATTTGACATATCATTTTGATAATTGGTAGGGTAGGTTGGCCACATAATAGCAATTCAAAAGTCACCCTGCTAAACAAACCTATTTATAGTAACAGAGTTATCTCCCCTGATCTGAAAAACCTTGTTAGCAGATAAGCTCCGAAACCGTAACAGATGGCTTATTAATTATAATGACAAAAATGTTTGTTAGGTCAAGACAAAGCTTCGTCACATTTGCCTCGTTAAGTAGCGGTATGATTTTTTTTTTGAGTTATTGGCCTTTAAGATTTCAAGTTTACGTAAATTTTTTTTATATCAGAAACCGTTGGTCGTAAGGACCTGGGGTCTTCAGCATTGATCATTAGTGATATTAAGTCATTTAAAAATGCCAAGGTCAAAGGTCATCGCTGACCTTTATCGATGACCTCTACCCTTGTTATCGCTTAAACTCATAAACCATAATAGATGGCTGATCAAAGGCAATGAGAAAAATGTTCATTGCTGTAAGACGCAACTTCGTTACATTTGGGTCAAAAATATTCGGCAACTTTTTCTATGAGTTATTGCCCTTTAAATGTTTTTTCTTAATTTGGTTTTCGCCTATTATCTTAATAACCATAACAGATGGCTGATCAAAATTTTCAGCAAAAATGATCAAAATATTAAGGGAAATATTTATGCTATCAAACCAAAGACATCCGATTAACTTTGAAAGAGTTATTTCCCCCATATTATATCAGTTTGGGTGTTTTCGCTGGTTTTCGGCTTTTATCTTGAAAACAATAATAGATGGGTGAATTCTTATTTAGGCAAAAATGTTCTAAATGTCAAGGACTATTTTTATTCTTTGGGACCAAAGACCTCTAATGAACTTGTAAAGAGTTATTTCCCATTATTTGTTATAAATTTTGTTCTTTAGCTAGTTTCTTGCTATTAACTCCAAAACCGTAATAGATGGTGATAAAAATTTATTACCAAAATGTTGAGAATGACAAGGGCTACTTTTTTTTGTTCAAGACCGAAGTCGTCCGGAGAACCCCGAAAGAGTTATTTCCCTTTATATTTTAAAATTATTCGGTATTTGGCTATATTATTGCTATTATCTCAAAAACCGCAAGAGGTGGCTGATTAAAATTATAGGATGAAAAGTAGAGAATCTTATAAGCTTCATTTGAGGTGGGAAGTTTTTTTCTGTCCGACGTCTCAGAAAAAAGTTATAGTCCCTGATAAGTTTTCAATTTTGGGTTTTTAGCTATATCCTTGAAATGCGTAGAAGATAGCCGTTAAAATATTTCTACAAAAATGTAGACCATATCAGGGGCTACATTTTTTGTAATGACAGCGAAGTTGTCCGATGCACCCTTAAAGAGTTATTCCCTCTTAAATGCTGAATTTTTTGGGTTTTCGGCTATATTATTCCTGTTAACTCAAAAACCGTAAAAATGGCTGATAAATTATATTTACAAAAATGTTCAGTAGGGTCATATTCACTTAAAAATACCCGATGCGGAGTTGTCCGATATCCGTAAAAAATTTATTTCAAATTAATTAAGGTCTTTCACGACATCAGTCGTGAAAGCCTTATTGTTATTCTTCTGAACTTGAACTATAATTTGGACACGATTCATCTTAAAAACTATTTGACATATCATTTTGATATTTGGTAGGGTAGGTTGGCCACACAATAGCAATTCAAAAGTCACCCTGCTAAACAAACCTATTTATAGTAACAGAATTATCTCCCCTGATCTGAAAAACCTTGTTAGCAGATAAGCTCCGAAACCGTAACAGATGGCCTATTAATTATAATGACAAAAATGTTTGTTAGGTGAAGACAAAGCTTCGTCACATTGCTTCGTCAAGTAGCGGTATGATTTTCTTTAGTTATTGCCCTTTAAAATTTCAAGTTTTTGTAATTTTTTTTATCTCAGAAACCGTTAGTCGTAGGGACCTGGGGTCTTCAGCATTGATCATTAGTGATATTAAGTCATTTAAAAATGCCAAGGTCAAAGGTCATCGCTGACCTTTTTCGATGACCTCTACCCTTGTTATCGCTTAAACTCAGAAACCATAATAGATGGCTGATCAAAGGCAATGAGAAAAATGTTCATTGCTGTAAGACGCAACTTCGTTACATTTGGGTCAAAAAGATTCGGCAACTTTTTCTATGAGTTATTGCCCTTTAAATGTTTTTCTTAATTTGGTTTTCGCCTATTATCTTAATAACCATAACAGATGGCTGATCAAAATTTTCAGCAAAAATGATCAAAATATTAAGGGCAATATTTATGCTATCAAACCAAAGACATCCGATTAACTTTGAAAGAGTTATTTCCCCCATATTATATCAGTTTGGGTGTTTTGGCTGGTTTTCGGCTTTTATCTTGAAAACAATAATAGATGGGTGAATTCCTATTCAGGCAAAAATGTTCTAAATGTCAAGGACTATATTTATTCTCTTGGGACCAAAGACCTCTAATGAACTTGGAAAGAGTTATTTCCCATTATTTGTTATAAATTTTGATCTTTAGCTAGTTTATTGCTATTAACTCCAAAACCGTAATAGATGGTGATAAAAATTTATTACCAAAATGTTGAGAATGACAAGGGCTACTTTTTTTGTTTCAAGACCGAAGTCGTCCGGAGAACCCCGAAAGAGTTATTTCCCTTTATATTTTAAAATTTGTCGGTATTTGGCTGTATTATTGCTATTATCTCAAAAACCGCAAGAGATGGCTGATTAAAATTATTGGATGAAATGTAGAGAATCTTATAAGCTTCATTTGAGGTGGGAAGTTTTTTTCTGTCCGACGTCTCAGAAAAAAGTTATAGTCCCTGATAAGTTTTCAATTTTGGGTTTTTAGCTATATCCTTGAAATGCGTAGAAGATAGCCGTCAAAATATTTCTACAAAAATGTAGACCATATCAAGGGCTACATTTTTTTGTAATGACAGCGAAGTTGTCCGATGCACCTTTAAAGAGTTATTCCCTCTTAAATGCTTAAATTTTTTGGGTTTTCGGCTATATTATTCCGGTTATCTCAAAAACCGTAAAAAATGGCCGATAAATTATATTTACAAAAAAGTTCCGGAGGGTCATATTCACTTAAAAATACCCAATGCGGAGTTGTCCGATATCCGTAAAAAATTTTATTTCAAATTAATTAAGGTCTTTCACGACATCAGTCGTGAAAGCCTTATTGTTATTGTTCTGAACTTGAACTAGAATTTGGACACAAAATTCATCTTAAAAACTATTTGACATATCATTTCGATATTTGGTAGCTTAGGTTGGCCACACAATAGCAATTCTAAAGTCAGCCTGCTAAACAAACCTATTTGTAGTAACAGAGTTATCTCCCCTGATCTGAAAAAAATTGTTAGCAGATAAGCACCGAAACCGTAACAGATGGCTTATTAATTATAATGACAAAAATGTTTGTTAGGTCTAGACAAAGCTTCGTCACATTTGCCTCGTTAAGTAGCGGTATGATTTTTTTTGAGTTATTGCCCTATAAGATTTCAAGTTTTCGTAATTTTTTTTATATCAGAAACCGTTAGTCGTAGGGACCTGGGGTCTTCAGCATTGATCATAAGTGATATTAAGTCATTTAAAAATGCCAAGGTCAAAGGTCATCGCTGACCTTTATCGATGACCTCTACCCTTGTTATCGCTTAAACTCAGAAACCATTTTAGATGGCTGATCAAAGGCAGTGAGAAAAATGTTTATTGCTGTAAGACGCAACTTCGTTACATTTGAGCCAAAAAGATTCGGCAACTTTTTCTATGAGTTATTGCCCTTTAAATGTTTTTTTTTTAATTTGGTTTTCGCCTTTTATCTTAATAACCATAACAGATGGCTGATCAAAATTTTCAGCAAAAATGATCAAAATATTAAGGGCAATATTTATGCTATCAAACCAAAGACATCCAATTAACTTTGAAAGAGTTATTTCCCCCATATTATATCATTTTGGGTGTTTTGGCTGGTTTTCGGCTTTTATCTTGAAAACAATAATAGATGGGTGAATTCTTATTTAGGCAAAAATGTTCTAAATGTCAAGGACTATATTTATTCTTTGGGACCAAAGACCTCTAATGAACTTGTAAAGAGTTATTTCCCATTATTTGTTATAAATTTTGTTCTTGAGCTAGTTTATTGCTATTAACTCCAAAACCGTAATAGATGGTGATAAAAATTTATTACCAAAATGTTGAGAATGACAAGGGCTACGTTTTTTGTTCAAGACCGAAGTCGTCCGGAGAACCCTGAAAGAGTTATTTCCCTTTATATTTTAAAATTTTTCGGTATTTGGCTATATTATTGCTATTATCTCAACAACCGCAAGAGATGGCTGATTAAAGTTATTGGATGAAATGTAGAGAATCTTATAAGCTTCATTTGAGGTGGGAAGTTTTTTTCTGTCCGACGTCTCAGAAAAAAGTTATAGCCCCTGATAAGTTTTCAATTTTGGGTTTTTAGCTATATCCTTGAAATGTGTAGAAGATAGCCGGCTACATTTTTTGTAATGACAGCGAAGTTGTCCGATGCACCCTTAAAGAGTTATTCCTTCTTAAATGCTGAATTTTTTGGGTTTTCGGCTATATTATTCCGTTTATCTCAAAAACCGTAAAAAATGGCTGATAAATTATATTTACAAAAATGTTCAGGAGGGTCATATTCACTTAAAAATACCAAATGCGGAGTTGTCCGATATCCGTAAAAATTTTTATTTCAAATTAATTAAGGTCTTTCACGACATCAGTCGTGAAAGCCTTATTGTTATTCTTCTGAACTTGAACTAGAATTTGGACACAA
>MJUU01000654.1:11465-34159 GCA_002080025.1 Modiolus philippinarum
CCGAAACCGTAACAGATGGCTTATTAATTATAATGACAAAAATGTTTGTTAGGTCAAGACAAAGCTTCGTCACATTTGCCTCGTTAAGTAGCGGTATGATTTTTTTTGAGTTATTGCCCTATAAGATTTCAAGTTTTCGTAAATTTTTTTATATCAGAAACCGTTAGTCGTAGGGACCTGGAGCATTGATCATTAGTGATATTAAGTCATTTAAAAATGCCAAGGTCAAAGGTCATCGCTGACCTTTATCGATGACCTCTACCCTTGTTATCGCTTAAACTCAGAAACCATAATAGATGGCTGATCAAAGGTAATGAGAAAAATGTTCATGATTTTTTCTTAACCATATATAATTAGTCTAGTTTCAAAATGAATATTTAATATACTAACCAATCAGAACTCAGCGTTCAGTATTCACCTCGTTATATAATCTTGGGTACACAAAAGGGGAAATCCAGTTCTATATATAGAAACCTTACCTTGCTATCTGATTAATAGTATTCATATGATGCCTTTGTTTTAAGATGTTTCGATGTTGCCATTGTCTTTGGAATAATCTTTTTTTGGACCGTCAGTTCGTTTATCAATTACTCAACCCTGCGGTTTGCTGACTGCAGCTGTTAACCGATGAAATAGACGACTTTGCTGCTTTACTGGATACGTTTTGTAATATATATCTTGATATATGCATACATATTCAAAAGGTATTACGTTTTAAGCAGTAAACATTCCCTCAGCGATATTTGACGCCGAAAGAACAACAATTTTTTCACTGCATACAGCCAGATATGAATTTTAGGCCTTGGAAAATAACTCGTATATATAGACGAATATTAAACGATAGAGGATATACTGTACAATGAACATTTTAAAATAGTAAAGTGTAAATATGGCATTGATGGATTAGTGCACGTTTGCTTATTCATTTGAATAATGGCTATGGATGATGTGATGTATTTCATAGACGAATTTCCAGTTGGTGCATTTTCCCATAAAAAATTTGATGTCACAATATAGATTTTCGAGCGTCACAATGTTCAGTGACACAATTTGCACCAATTGACCACAGATCAACCGAACCAATTCATTCATAAACTTAGGAAAGTGGTCTATTGACGTTTGGTGTCGTTTACATATATGGTGATGGTACAATGTACGCCCCTACATAATACTCCAGATGGATATTCCACTGGTACTTGGTTGTCCAAAGGTGGACAGAAAGATTTCCCGGTAATGCAATCTTTCAATGCTTACAAGGTAAGTTTAACATGTTCATGTCCTCTTATTGCTTATTACGACAAAGAATTTGTCACTAGCCTACATGTACGGAAACAAGTTAACTCATACCAATGTAAACTCGTACACTAAAAGTTAAGTCGTACCAATGCAAACTCGTACCATCAGGAACTCGTACCATTTCAAACTTGTACCAAAATATTTATTGTGGCCTGAACAGCCTATTTGTCACACCTATATGTATGTCTGAATTCGGATTTCCCATTACGAATTCATATCAATTCCAAGTTCGAGTCTAAAGATAGTAATTTAGTTGGTGGTGACACTTAATGATTATTTTGAATTCGGCTAGTACGTCATGTTCATGTTGACCAGGGTTTATACTGAAAACTTTGCTAGCTGCCGTCTTGAACTATTTTTCTATCTTATAATTTTTTTAATAAAAAAATTAAAATATTAGAAATTTGAAAATTTTGCTTAAAAAGGGCAATCAATAACTAAAACAGTATATCAGAATTTCATAAAAATCCCATAGAAGCTATTATATATGAATATCGTCATGCTGATCACTTTTACATGTACCCTAAAATATTTTTGATATGTATCTGCTTTTTAGCTGTTTGGAAAAAAACACCAATTCGCTCCTGTGTGCTATTTTTAGGAAGGACAGCCATGTTGTTTGGTCCTTGAACAAATCAAATACAGATTTAAAACTACACACAATGTACCTAGTAATAATTCAGGCCAAATTTTGTACAAATTGGCTCAGCAGTTGAAGTTCAGATAGGTACTTAAGTCTCAGAAAATCTTCCTCACGAATCAGTGGTGGGATTCGTGCATTAGGAGCTTCCAGATGCCCAAGATTCATGCTCCTAGGTAGACTGGCTTATGGAACTTGAGCTTGGTCTTCTTTATATGGAAGGCTGCTATAACATATGTGCAAATTTGATATTGAAATAACCACATTGAAGTTGGTATGAGTTAACAATGGTACATGTTAAAAATGGTCCGACTTTGATTTAGTACAAGTTAACAATGGTACGAGTTTGCATCGGTAAGAGTTAGCAAATTTGGTACGACTTAACATGGTACGAGTTAACAATGATACGATCACGAGTTAACTATAAAACACATGTACATGTACGTGTATATAAATCCTTTCCTGTCAGCTGTAGTGAGTTGAAAAACTTGGAATATTAATTTTACCATAACACCTTCAAGTTTTAAAGAGGTCTTATATTTAGGCGAGACTCAAAGAAGTTGGTCTCGATGGGGTTTAAACGGGAAGGGGGATTGCCTTTGAAAGTGAATGAGAAACGGGATCATCACAAAAAAGTGCCCGTGAAAACGGAAAAGGGTGTTGGGCGTGAAGCGGGAAATTAAAAGCTGGAAAAAATCCACATGAACCAATTCATTTTGGATAAGGTAACTTAAGATTCACTTGTCCAAAATGAATTGTTTCTTGTCCAAACAGTGCAGAATTTGACATTTCATTTGACCTTTTCACTTGCCTATGGCCAAGTACATTTGTAGTGGCTACAGAGCTGCCGGGCGCGTCCCCAGGTGGTGGATAGGGGAATGCCCTGTCTTTGCGGGGTAGTCAGGTCATAATACGGAAAGCCTGACCGCGAACCATTGTAGCCAAACTGTGTGGAGAAACGCCACGCTCCATGCAGTATAAAGACCCCTTCTATATTTCTCTAAAGAGAGCAGACGCACTGGGTGTCGTATAGAAGGCTAAATTTCCTGCCCCTACCCATTTATCCCCTTTTCCAGTGGCAATCAAAAGTCGTTGCCCCGGTTGTCCCTTCCACCTTTATTTCTTTCTTCTTTTACTTACAATTTGTTTTGAATTGATTAACTTGTTCTCGTCCTGATATAGCTGAAATATTGCTCATTGGACGTTAAACTCTAACTAATCAATCAATCAATCAATAAAATTAATTACTTTCAAATTTGGACTGAAGGACAAGAATGTAGAGCCCTGTTATGTTTTAAAGTTTGGGTACAAATGTATAATTTGCCTATATATTTTTACAAACTGCAGCTACATGTAAAATAAACACCAAACAGTTCTACACCAAACCGAATTAATTTTGCAATCTTTAGCCCCCCAATGGGTATAATATGATAATACATATTTTGATAAAGTAAGAGTCTCCCACAGATTAAAGAATATCGATAACTCTGAAAATGAGTATAATATGATAATACATACATGTAAGTAGTTAATGAAATGGGCTTGTCTAGCGCAACCCCATTTCATTAATTACTACAAATTTTGACCCTAAAAAACCCTCAAAAGACCAAAAATAACGTTAATTTTGTCAAAAAAAAAAAAACACAAAAACAGCACAAAAAACCACATATTTTTTTTACCCTAAAAAAAAACAGCCACAGGTTCAGCGAATGGTAAAAAGTTACACAGGTTAAAATGAAAAAAAAATCCCCCCCCCAAAAAAAAACAACCGGAGCTTCAGCAAGGAGAAAAAATTAGACAGGAAAAAAGTGAGAAAAAAAAATAGCCGGAGGTTCAGCGAATAAAAGAATTACTGGGTAATACACAATAAAGAAAAATAATATGAATTACTCGGTAATACACAATAAAGAAAAAAATAATATGAATTACCGGATAATACACAATAATAATAATAATAATAAAATTAACATACACACAAAAAAAAAGAAAATTAAAATATGAATTACCGAGTAATACACAATGAAAGTTAGATAACTCTGTTGTGAAAGTTGTATTACCCGGTAATAGTCAATAAACAGCCAGTTTATTATGTACTGACATCGCATTGATTTTTGTTGAAGTGTGTATCCTTATTGATTACAATACGCTATTTAATAGGACATGAGTTTTAAATAGACTACTTCTACATTTCAATTTAAATGACAAGCCAGGCGTATTGTATGACGTCAGACTCAGCACTGATCGATGGAATGTTAATCTGTATTTGGATTGTTGATGTTTAAATGTTGTTTATAAATTTGAGATTTAAATGGCTTCGACAAATTTTTATTTATTAACGGTTATGCATCTGTAATTCTTGTTTCCTAATTGGATTTTAGTATGTATTATTGTTTTTTATGTCTTGCCTTTTTTGTTTGTCATGTCAAATGAAAATTTTGTTTAAATTGTAATTCTAAAAAAATACCCTTAAAAAGCAACCAACAGCCCCAGATTTACCATAATATCCAGAATTACCTACAGAAGATGGACAAAATTATAGACTACAAAAAATAACAGAAATAGAAAAAAACATTAATAAATGAGAGAGATAAACGTAAATCACTATACAAAAAATATAAACGAGGAGTTAATGCAACGGATGGTGTTGATACAAGTCTAATTTCAACATCTGTTGTTTTAGCAGGTGTATGAATTGCAGTTCCTTTTTTACTTCCCATACAAATTACAGCTGCTGTATGTGGCAGTTTGGGTGGTTTAGTTAAACTTGTTAGACGTAAACTTACAACAAAATCAAAGAAACACTATGAAATTAAAACAATGGCAGAATGTAAACTAAACAGTATAAAAGATTTAATATCAAAATCTTTAACTGATGGGCAGATAAGTGAGAATGAATTTAAATCAATTTTAGATGAATTAGAAAAATATAATGAAATGAAAGAAAATATACGTACAAAACAAACACAAACAAGAATGAATGACAGTGAAAGAAAAAAATTAATAGAAGATACAGAAGCAAGAGTAAGAAGTGAACTAAAAAAAATGGAAAATATTTAATTTTCTTCAATAAAATTACTATAGGAAATGACCCTCCACCAAAAAATGAATACATTTTTTTAATATATAAAATGGCTGAAGGAGGTTTTGATTTTTATGATAATCCTGCATTTGAAGATGATTATAATGAAGACGAAAAAGAAACTACTTTTCAAAATGACAAAGATTTTCAAAGTACAATAACCAAAGAATATGAAGAATCAAAAACTTTATCAGAAAATGATGCTAAAATTCGTGAAAGGGAAAATACACAAAAAATGGTAAAAAGATTTTATAATGAAAATAAAGAAACAGTATGTAATAAAAATGAAAATGATTTTTTTGTTAAGGATAATGAATATTGAGACATTATGTTATATGTAAAAGATGAATATGGTAATATATTTCCATTAACATATTACAAAGGAGGTGTATTAAAATTTTATCAATTTAGTTATCTTCAAAATCTACATCGTATTTACTTTATCAGAGATGTTTTAGGTGTAGATGCTTATAAACTTTCTGAAGGAATAAAAGTAAGTAGAGCAGGGTTTCAGAGAGAGCTTAAAATCCAACGAACTTGGGATAGAACCAAAAACACAAGAGAAGATATTTCCTCACAAGAGAGTTTCCACACGTTTGTAACCTCCCAACAAGAAGATAGAATCGAAACCATAAAAGAAAATATTCCTTTACATGATATAACTTCCGAACAAGAAGCAGAAAAACTTTCAGAAACAGCTAGTAATTCGGAAGCAATTGTGAAAGAAATATTAACATCATTTGATAAAGAAACACAAACATATGTAGAAATGAGAGAAATGGATGGTATTATGAAAGCAATGACAACAAATAAAGAAGAACTTATTAATAATATTGCTAAACTAACTGAAATAGAAAATGAAATAAAAAAAGAAAAAGAAAAATTAAAATTAGCTAAACTAGAAACAAACGAAGATCAAATAAATAGAATGAGTAATCTAATAAGAGATTGGAATCTAAAAGAAGTGCAAGACTGGAGGCAATTAATGATAATAGATATGTACTACGTAACCAGGTAAATAGAATCAGAGAGACAATACGTAAAATATTAAATGAAGACACTACATTAGGTGAAAGAATTAGAACATTATTTAGAGAACAAGGAATAACAATATTTACTGTTTTAACTGCTTTTGGAATGATTATTGGTGTATTGTTGAGGCAATTATCCCTTCTGGTAGTGGAAGTAGTCCTCCACCTCCTACAAATAAAACAGATGTAAAAGATTGGATAAAAAAACTATTATCAAATCTTGGTAAATTACTAGCTTTTCTAGCAAAAAAATTAGCAGCTGCATTACCAGGAATTATCGGTGCTATTGTGTCTTGGTTGTTAAATGCAACAAAAGACGTAGTAAATTGGTTTGCAAATAATTTATGGGCTTTGCTTGTTTTGGTTGTTGGTTTATTGTATGCTGCTGCCAGGGAATATTTAAAAAAATAAAATTAAATTAATAAATCTCATAAATAATAAGTGATGTAATACCCAATAAAATACTTCCAAATATTATTGATTTTCTATTATCTGTGTGTTCGTCATATTCATTTGTTTTGTATTGGTTGTTCTTATTTTTTTTGTTCTGATTTTTATGGTTCTGATTTTTTTTTGTTTTAAAATCAACAGGATCGAGACCTGTAAAATCAAAATTTTTATTATTTAAATCATCATTTAAACCGAGTTTTTGATCTTTTGTTGCGATTACAATTTTGTTATTATAACCAACAATGGTGCCAATTTGTAATCTCACTTGGAGACATATATAACCCAATACCATAGACATAATCAACCTTGCTTCTTGCGTATTTTAAAACATGTTGATGATGTGATATCTGAGAGGGTAAATCTAAGGGGTTATTAATAGAATCTTGAACGTTTGCTAAGAATTGTTTTTGAGCGTCAAATCCTGTACTTATTTTTAGTATATCTACACGTGTTTGAGATTGTGCTCCTAATAAAGCCCATACAAACGTTCTAATACTTTCATTAATACGTCCAATGCCTACTTTTGTAAAACCTTCTGATTTGTCTAGAATAAATGTTGTCCAAGCCATATTTATATCTATTGTATGCTTAACTGAATCGTTTATATTTAATAATGGTACATTCTGAGAATGATTCATTCTATATTCAGCACTTGGTTTATAGTATTGGGTAAGACTTCCTAAACCATGATAAGTTGTTTCTAATTTCTGTCTCCAATCTGTATGAGGTGAAATTTGAAATTCATCACATAATTTTTGATATGCTGTTTTATTATAAGGATTTTTATAATAACAGAAAGAAGAATTAGTTGGTAAAGGTGATTTAAGTTCTTTTAAGATTCTGGTAATACAATAATATAAATGAAACATATAAATCGACTTGGTAAGATTTGAAGTGTTTTGTATGTGGTCATCATAAGAAACACCACATCCTGTACTAGCACACCAGACTGCAAAGTTTAATTGACATTGCCACCAATCAAACGAAGAATGAATCCATGTATTGCATGGGTCGTTGGTGTGTAATGGTGGGTTTTGATATTTTTGAAATAAATCGGGAAAAGTTGTTTTGAAGTTCTCTTTTTGATTTACAAATATTAATTGATTAACAAGATTTTGACCGGAGGGAAAATTTCCCAAATCTTTTTCAGAATATTTAGTGTGAGGATTATATGATGCATTAGGGTTGTATTTAAATTCTTTCTTCATTTTTTACCCTTAAAAATGTACCATACTATTTCAAATATTAATAAAACAATAAACTTACTTACTTACATTGATAACAGAGAGGGAAATAAATGTGTAGGTTTAAAATATATATCATATTGCGTAGGTTGGTATAATATTTCAGGTGAATATATACGAAAGTCTGGAGAGAGACCCATAAAACTTATAGATGGTTATTATAGTTTCAAACAAATAGCGGATGAATTTATAAAAGAACATAATAAATTGTCCGTAAATGAAACAAATGGTATTGCATTATTAACCACTCCTGTTGAATTAAAAATAAGTAAAAATTGAAGATATATGTTATGATTTAGTAAAACAAAAATATTCGCGCCTAATAAAACACATTTTGGAAATAAACCCATAGATTTTGCTATTTATAAATCATTGTATGTTCATTTAGAACAAGTTAGCACTTTTTTAATTATCTTGATGGTAGCCGAGTACATTATTAGCCGTTATTCCAGTTGAAAATAAAGAGTTTGGAGATGTTATAGCAGCGAGAATTGAGCATCCGGAATATAAGCGTTTGGTAAATGATTTTATAACAGAATTGAAATTAGAAATTAGAGATGAGAATAATAAAAAAATAATGAATCATTTACCAATTAATTGTGTCTTAGAAGTTATCTAAGGGTACCGCTTCGCTAATAATTTACCTATTAAAAATGAGTATATTTGGTGTTAAAAAAAAACACGTAGATGCATCGGAAATATTAAAAATGAGGAACGAGCTTCAAGTAATGGAAATTAACAATAATTTATTATTCAACAAAATTATGAATATACCAGACAGAAACACAATATGTATATTCGCTGGAATTGATGGACCATTAAAGTTTAATCAAATGCTTAATTTTGGTACTGGTGGTAGTGAATATGTTATTAATTATCCAGGTCAAATATTAGGCATTAGTTTAATAAGTCTAAAAACAGGAAAAGAAGGTTTAACTGAGTGTTAATGATAAAATAACTTCGCATGGAATAGAATTGAATGAATCTGTTTCTGAATATCATAATTATAAAAACTTTGAAACCCCTTTAAATGTTAAGGTTGGAGATAGAATAAGTTTTATGAGTAAGACTGATAGTCCTTTATGTATCAATACTCTAGTATCAGCGGTAATTGAATTATTTTTACAAACCGACCGGAGAAAAATAAGAGAACCTCGTGGTGTAAAAGGAATTCGTCACAGTGTTGTAATAACTAACAATCCTTCAACTATTGACAAAAATCAACAGATATTAGTGAGATTTCCTAATCTAAGTAGTAATGATGTTATTGTTCCTGGAACAACCAGATTAGCTTTTGAAATAGAAATTGAATCTAATGATGCAAATTCGACAGTATACCAAAACATTGGAAGGGCAATAAAAAAACAACAATTCGGATAAGTGGAAATGAAATTATGTCTATTGATGATAGTGATATTTATCATTGTTATGTTGATTTGTGGAAAACTACAACTGAACGTGACAATATGGCATATCAGGGAATTGGTAAAACGAATATGTTAAAACATAGAGTTGGAGCAGGAGATAAAACGGGAAATACAGGAGATCAAGCAATAGCACATGCATACAAAAATAGATTTTGCATTCCACTTGACTTTGAACTATTGGAAACTCACATGCCTTTTTATCAATCTGGTCTTGGTGATAGACTTGAATATGAACTTACATTCAACGACTACAACAAAGTTATTCATTCAACAGATGCAGATGCAAGGTATAAAATCAATAACATTTGTTTACAATTTGATATGGTTTCTGACACTGAATTATCAAGACAGATAAGACAGCAAGTTGATGGTAAAATGGTTATCTTATAAGACACAGAAAAATAACCAAAAACAAATCTGATACACTATGGAACATTAATCTAAATGTCCCAGCTAGAAGTATGAAATGTATTCTAATGTTATTCGAAGACCCAGAAAGAACAAGCACTGAAACTTATTATAACCCCAATATAACAAAAGTAGAAATGAGAATAGAAGGTGTTCCAAATCAATTATACAGTCAAGGAATGAAAGCATATCAACAATGGGATGAAATAAATAAATTCTTTGCTCTGAATTCAAAACGAAACAAAACAACAGACACAGTTTTAAAAGATATACATTTATCTGATACAACATTAGAAAAATACTTAACAAATAATTTTGCATTATGGCTAGATTTACGTTCAACAGATGACAACTCACTACACGGTTCAGGTAGAAGAATAGGAAATGCCTGTGAAGGTATTACAATTCAAATAACGAAAAAAGCAGGAGCTGATAAATCAATAAATGTTTATCTGTATGTCATACAAGATGCACAAATTAATTTTGAAGATGGAAGATTTAGGGAAGTTAATTATTAAGTGATCAAAGAGAACGACCCCTTAATTTTTTATTTTATTTATTAAAAATGGAGTTACCAAAATATGCCCATTGTGCTATTATTTTTGGTCAGACCGGATGTGGTAAGACTGAATTTGTTCTTGATTTATTAGAAAAGGAATATTGTAAAGTGTTTGAATATATTGTTATACTTTGTCCAACTATTCAATGGAACAAGGCATACAAAAATCGTGAGTGGATTGGTGATGTTAGAAAACCAAAAACAAAAAATCAAATAATTGTTAATCCTATTGTAAATGAAGAAGAAAAGCTACAAGAACTACTAAGAATGTTTTTTTTAAGAAATATGCAGGACATTCAACATTATATATTATAGATGATTGTAGTGCAACAAAAGAATTAACAAAAAAAGGGATATGCTGTCTGAACTTGCATTTTCAGGAAGACATGCAGAACAATCAGTGTGCGTCATTTCACAGAGATATAATTCTGTGCTAAAAGATTTAAGAGAACAAATAAAATGGTTATGCATGTTTTATACAAAAGATAGACGTAGTTTTGATAATTGTTTAGAAGAAAATGATGTTATTCCTACAAAGAATAAAGGAAGAACTGAAAAAAAGAAACATCGAAAATTAATATTAAAGACAGATCAACCTACTGATTATTGGGTAATTGATTAAGTAATGCTTAAGTAATGCTTAAGTAATGCTTAAGAAATGCTTAAGTAATGCTTAAGTAATAAAGCAAAAAATAGCAATAAAAAAGCAATAATTAAGTAATGTTGAAAAAAAAGCAATAAAAAAGCAATGCTATTGGAAATACTTACAATTATAACAAACACTGCAGTATTATCATTCGTTGGTTATTTTGTATTTAGTTTTGTAAAAATCAAAAATAAAATATATAAAATGAACGCTGAAGAATTTTTAAGTGAGCAAATGGTTGAAAACATAGATTTTGATTCGAACGGATGTGAGACAAGTTCAAATGACAAACAAGCGAGCGAAGCGAGAGGTTCCCTTTTAGAAAAAAACGTGAAAGATAATCAGCCGTTGTTGCTGGTGGAGGTAGTAAACAATATCTGGGTAAAGAATTACAATTGTCAGAAATTAATACAATGACACCAGAACAAATACACAAATTATATTGTAAATATGAGGCAAGATTAGGGGCTAGTATGACAAAGACATTAGGAAACTCTTTTATTAATTTATATGTTATGGGTGTATCAAAGTATTTCAACGTTGTTAATCCCCCTAAACTAATGCAAGATTTAGAGGAAGATCCTTTTATCAATCGCGCTTTAACTAATACATGTTGTGAACTGTATTATAGGTATGGAATGTATCTTGCTCCTTTTACTGCAATGTTAACAACAGCAAGACATATTGATTAAAAAAAAGGATGAAAATAATGACATAAAAAATGACGAGTGAAAATGAAACTAAAGAAGAAATAAAAGAGTCCCCTTTTAAAAAACCTCAACAAAAAAATCCAAAACGAGTAGCCGCTGGTAGGAAAGGTGTAGAAGCAAGAAAGTTAAAAGCTGAATTAAAAAGAAAAGAAGCAGAAAAATTAAAAAAAGAAAACATAGAATTAAAACAGGCTGGTCCCCTTCAAATAACAAAAGATACGGATTTATGTCCAACAAACGGGCATGATTCGAGCGGAGCGAGATACACTCCGAACAAAAATTACATACCATTATGTTTATCAATTGTAGTTGTTGGATTAGGATTGTTTTTTATAAACAAAGTGATAAACCAGAAAAATGTTTGGTAAAGAAAACCCAATCGAAAAAACAGAAAAACAAAAAAAAAGAAATTGACCCGTTTGAATTTAATTAATTTCATTTCTTTAAAAATGGGAAAAATAGAAAAAATAAATTCAATTATAGACATGTTAATTTTTTCAGCATTCTCTTTATCAGCTATAAGTGTTTTTTTAAATTATGTGAATTATATGAAGAAAAAGAAACGGAAGAATTAAAAAAAGAAGAATTAAAAAAAGAAGAATTAAAAAAAGAAATAAAAGAAGAAATAGAAGAACGGGATAAAATAAGAATTCAAAAATTAGAACAATTAAAAAAATAGAAAAAGAAATAGAAAACTAATTATTTTTATATAAAAATGGCAACACCAAAAGACGGAAAACAGATAGCAAATATGTTATATCATGCTGGAGTGGAAACATTGTTAACAGTTGGATATGCAGAAATGGGTAAAAAAGTATTTAGAAGGTCAGCACCAAAAGTAGATTTTAACATGAATGATATTTTTATGTTATCCATTGATATACTCTTTGCAATGGCAACAAAAGACATGTTGATTAAGCAAGGCATTATACCTGCTGATATTATGAAGTAAATTTTATTTTCTTAAAAATGGCAAGTACTTTAGCAATGATGTTAGGTGGGGCAATTACAAATGCTTTTGCATTTTCTGGTAGTAATTATTTATTTTCACACATGGGTAGTAATGCAGATGAAGAGAAAATAAGACATGATAAAGCTATGGAAAAATTAGAAGAAGAAACAGAAGAATGGAATAAAAGAAGAATTCAAAGATTAGATTTTATCAATGAACAATTAAAAAAAGAGAATCATGCAGTTAAAACTTTTGATGATGTTGATCAAGCTATGAGAGAATATTATTATGTTACAAATAAACAATTAACCCCATCATCACCTAAGCCTAAACTAAGTGATTTTTATACTCCATCAGAAGATCAGAAAAATAGAGAAATTGCATTTGTTGTTGGTGGTATGGCATTAACTTTTTTTGTTGCTTGGAAATTAAAATAAACATGAAATGTATTAAATAAAATATAAAGATTCAATGCCGTAAGGCTGTGTATCTATTCCATTATCTAAGATATATCTCTTATCATCAAATGGAGTCATACTCATTTTATTTATTTCATTAACATACATTTTATGTTTATTAGAGTTTAATGTATACATTTTATTCATTTTAGGTTTATTATTAAATAGACAATCTTTATAATCATCAAATTTAATATCTTTCTTTATCGTAGTTTTTCCAATTCCTTTTATTTTTTTTTTCTTCACTTAAAGGGTAACCACTCGCTTCGCTCGCTAAATCTGTTAACGTAAAAGAATATGCTTTACTTCTTAAAAAAACTATTTCATTCATAATTTTCGACTTCAGTTCATCTTAAAATTTACCAATTACTTTTTCATTTTTTTTCTGAATATAAAGGGTGATCTATAGGATAATTCGAAGTATCTAATTCAACTATTATTTCTTTCATATCTTCGTAAATATCTTTAGTTTTAATACTTAAGAATATTGAATCGGTATCGCTTGCAACTAATTCATTCTTTTCCCATAATTTATTAACAACATTATAATAAAAATTATACATTAATTGTTTTGCGTAATCTAATATAGCCTGTCCTAAATAAATAGGTTTATTAAATTTAACAGAAGTAACTTTATTTTCGATTGCAACAAAGTTATCATTAAATATTATTGAGTCTTTAAAATTTGGTTTATTTATATATTTTTTTACTTTTTTCTTATCGGTAAGTAATTTAATCTCACTCCTTCCTCTGATGTTTTCCAATGTTTTCCCGTAGAAACTATTAATCATAAGTTTCCATAGATCTTTTTCAAAAGCAGATTTGATTCTTTAAAAGAAATAGTTCTATATTTAACGAATGGATATGGAGTAAATGAACATGAGACCATAACACATATGTTAATTCCAACTGCAATAATTTTAATGAGCTGTATGGCCATTTCGGAAATTTATTCCTCATCAGCAGCACTAGAAACCAAACAAAGGAAATCCATAATTTCAAAAAAATGTTTAAAATGCATAAAACCAAACGAAATCCGAATAATCAGTAATATCAAATATGGCTTAGAACAAAGCTACGATGGAGAGAGTTTATCTATATACTTTTGTTACTTTTAAACCAAGTTTAATATATTCTTTCAAAATTGAATGATGAATAATATATTTGTTTTTATCTTTTAATGTTAAGAATAGTTTTTCTTCTTTACCTAATGGTTTATCTTTTAATAATTTTAATTGATTAGGAGATAAATCTTCTTTATCTATTTTCATCTTTTCTGGTGCTAAAGGATATTTATATGTTTTTCTTTTTTACATTCATTTGTATATTTTAAGTCACATTCAGTTAAACATCCTCTTCCTTTTGGAATATTTTTATAATAAGCAGGATCCTTTTCCCATTTAAAATCTTTTGTTGGTAATTTCTGTGACATTGCCCAACCATATAATTATTCGCATTATTCGCATCAAGATATAGTAAATATTTTTCTTATAAGAAATCGTTTAAGTTTCCTCCATTCTTTAATATTTCTAAACATTCTTTCATTTCATTTTTATCTAATATTCTATTTCTATTATCATGGTGGTTAGGAATATATTTATTAAATGCTTTCACATGTCTTGGTCCTAGAACACCAGAAAATCCTCCTCTTATACCCTTTTCAAACATTAATAACATATCATAATCAGTTAATAATTCTAATTTTATTTTTGTATATTTTAAGCCACATTGCCATGTTAAACCGGGAGCAGAATAACAATAACAGGGGTCTATTTCATGATGTTTTAAAAAGAATTTTCTAAATTTTTCAAACGCATCGGCTAATATAAGAACAACTGTTTTAAGATATAAATTATGATAGTCTTCTAAATTTTTACAATTATAATGTTCCCAGACTTTCTGTGCATGTTCATACTCTTCTTTTGTAATTGTTTTTTGGGTTAATGTTGAATAAAATTCTTCAATGTCTGGCAATTTTTTATCTTTCAATTTTTCTTTAGAATCTACATATTCATATGGATAAAATCCTTTTTTTTTAGTAAAGAAATATTTCCATCAAACTCTTTTTCTAAAATAGGAAACTCATCCATTGATTTAGGAATATCTGATAAGCTTTTATCCATAAATCTATATGAATCTAGGAATCTTAATGTTTTATAATATGAACCGTATTCTATAGAAATATATTCTTCTGAATTTTTTGAGAGAAGTTTCACTTCATCATAATCGTTTTCGTATTTCATAAGTTCTTCAATAATAAAATGGAAGTCGTAATTTGACCCATTATGAAAAAATACAGGTATTAATTTAGTTGCTTTACCTTCTTTTTATATTTCTTTTCTTTTTATATTTACCTGAAAGATGATTATGTTCTCTCACTTTATTATTTTCTTGGAATTCTTTTTTACAAATATAACATTTAGTTGCTTCTTGAAATTATTTAATATTGGCTCTTTCTTCTCATTAAGGTAAATCTTATTAATTTATTTTATTAAATATTTTTATTACTTTTTCTACATATTTTTCTGCTGCATCATTACCAACATAAGAAAATTATTGTGATTTAAATATTTCTGGATAATCCGAATGAACATAAATACCATAACTATTAGGTTTTTGTTTTCGTATTGGATTGTATATGATTTATCTGGATTTGGTTTAGTTGTAGATATTGGAATATTATCTGATTCAAAATCAGAATAGATAACAAATGGTAATTTATTTTTAAAATAATGATTTTGAAATTTAAGAATATTTTTTCCTGGTTCAGGCATTATAACATTACAACATTCGTGATTATAACATTCTTCTTTATGTTTTATTAATGTTTCTTCTCTTCGATATCCTTTCATACAATTTCTTCATGTAAATAATTTATGATTATTCTTATCATACTTGAAACTATCTAAATCTTTAATTAAACAATAATGAGTATTTCCATTATTTTCAATGTATAAGAGATCAACTACATTTTCACTTTCTACGTTTGAAGTTCTAACTGGATTTAAAGATTCTTTTTTTGCTTGGTTTTTTAACTCAAATACATTTAAACTTAAATTATTTTGTTTCTCTACTTTTGAAATATCTTTAATTGCTACAGGATATTCAATTCCTTTCATGTTAATTTTATTTTCATATGCTTTATATTTAGATACTCTTTGTTTGTCTTTATTAGCAGGATATAACTTTGCTAATATAGACCATAAGAAACATTTGTTGTCATTTTTATTTTGAACATTGATAATGTTTCTTGATTTGAATGAAGAGGAATATAGGATGAAGCTTTCTGATAATCATATTTATATTGTTTTACTTTTACATTTTTAATATTTCTGAAAACAAAACCAGATCCTCTTTCTTGAAATTCATCTATCCAAGCTTTAAATTTATGTAATAAAGTTTTATAAAATTTTGATATATTATTTTGTGTTAGGATATATTGAATAGGATGAGAATAATGACTTTCTATTATATCAAATGACATAGGAGTTGAAAATTTACTTGTTATTATTATTTTTATTCTCAAAGGAAATTGATTAATAACTATCTTATCTTTTAATAAGTTTATATATTTATCTATGTCATCTTCATCTATATCTTCAGCATCAATTTCAGTAATAAGATCTTGAAATGATTTGGTTTTTTACTGACCATTTTTATAAAATAAATTTTTAATTATGATTTTTAATAATTTTATTTTTTAAATAATAATTCTTTTGATAATTAGGATTTCTTTCTATAAATTCATTATAAGCTTCCCCGTTTCCCTTCTTTTTCTTATTGTTTATATTTTTCTTTATTTCTTTCTCGATGATTTCTTTTAACAAAGTATAAACATTGTTTACATTTTGCTTTTAATCCATCATATGCTTTAGAATCTTTATGATAATTATTATATGTTTTATATTCATTACATTTTATACAGATTTTTCCTTCTGTCATTTTTTAAAAAAAAATTTTTATTTATTTAAAAATGGTGCTACAAATCTAACAAATCAATTAGCAGATGAATTACATCGTAGAGTTGTAAGTATTTTTCCTAAAAGACGTGTTTATGTTCATTCTGTTGATCAGACATGGGCAGTTGATTTGGTAGATATGCAAAAATATTCAAAACAAAATAAACACTATAAATATTTATAAACAGTTATAGATGTATTTAGTAAATATGGTTGGTTAATTCCATTGAAAAATAAAACAGGAATAACGGTAAGTGAAGCATTTAAAAGATTATTTAAAGAAAGAAAACCAATGTACATTTGGTCATATAAAGGATCAGAATTTTATTATCGACAAGTAAAAGAATAAAAGATAATAACATCAAGTTATATTCAACTGAGAATGAAGAAAAATCTAGTGTAGTAGAAAGATGGATAGGAACAATGAAACAACATATGTATAAATATTCTACTGCCACTGGAACATTTAAATATTATGATGTATTAGATAAATTGGTTAAAAATTATAATAATACAGTTCATTCTTCAATTAAAATGACACCCATTGAAGCAAGTAAATCTAAAAACCAATTAACAGTGTTTAAAAATTTATATCCAGAAAAAGAAGAGAAAATTAAAAAAACCTTAATTCAAAGTAAGAGATAGAGTAAGAATAACAAAAAAGAAAGGTCAATTTGAAAAGGGTTATACAACTCGATGGACAAAAGAAATATTTGTAATTAAAAAAGTTATAAATACAAAACCTATTACTTATAAAATAAAAGATTTAAAAAATGAAGAAATTATAGGTTCTTTTTCTGAACAAGAATTACAGATGACTAAGTTTTAGATATTTTTCATTCGCTGTACTCCCGGCTATTTTTTTTTTTTTTTCACTTTTCCCTGTGTAACTTTTTACCATTCGCTGAACCTCCGGCTATTTTTTTTCTCACTTTTTTCCTGTCTAACTTTTTCTCCGTAGCTGAACCTCCTGTTTTTTTTTTGTTTTTTTTTTGAGCGTCTAAAAAATATGTGGTTTTTTGTGCTGTTTTTTGACAAAATTTATGTTATTTTTGGTCTTTTGAGGGGTTTTTAGGGTCAAAATTTGTAGTAATTTATGAAATGGGGTTGCGCTAGACAAGCCCATTTCATTAACTACTCATGTATTTTGATCAAGTTAGAGTCTCCCACAGATTAAAGAATATCGATAACCCTGAAAGATTATAAAGGAGTTTGGCGCATGAAGCATAAAATCGCAATTTGTAATACATGAAAATTCTTTCTCATACCTTTATTGGTGCTACATCTACATGTATCACTATAGGCCAAAGTGCGAATTGATGAGATCATTATCATAGTCGAAATAATGTATGTGACTCTTGAAGAAGTCATTATTACTGTAATAATACAATAATAAATTTCATGTATTAAGTGGATATATATTTAGCACATATAATAATATGTCATTGTTGATCGATAAGGACAATTTTGAATTTATGCTATTTTTGTCTCGCCTGCATTGAAAGTTGCAGAAAGCCAGACATACATATTAAATTAAATGTATCATTTGTATGGTTCAATGACTTTTTAAATTTCTGCGACATAGTTTTGCATTCAAGTTGATTTCTTACTACATCTTAGTGGGTACACGTACATGACAGTGTAATTAAGCTTGACCTCAATTTCATGGTTCAGTGACTTAGTTTATTTTTAGCTCAGGGTGAGCTTTTGCCATCACTTGTCTTCTGTCCTGTCGTCCGTCCATCGGAAACATTTTTTTGAAAATTCGTCCCTGAAACCACTCATGACTGAGGCTTGTTTAGGGGTCCCAATATTCCATATCACAGTAAGTCTGGACTATCACTTTGAAAATTGAAGATATCCCATTAATTATTGAAATATCCGGTTTTCCATTGTCAAAATATCCCATATCCCAGTACTTTTTGTCTCAAACATCCCATATCCCATTAACAAAAGTCGTGAATATCCTGTATCCCAATTAACCCTAAACAAGCCTCACCACTGCAGGCCGGTTTAAACCCAACTTGGCCTGGGTCATCACCAGGGTACATGATTTTAATTTTAAAAATGTGATCGGTTACTAACTGACGGTTAGTCAGCGGACCAAACAACATGGCCTCTGTTACTAAAAATAGAACATAAGGGTAATTGCTATTTTGCCAAATTACTGGAAAACCTACATGTATGCAGATATCACAAATCTGACAATATTTTTTTTATATTTTGTCTTGTATTTTTAAAACAGTTTGAGATAATGATTAAATTTATATTGCAAAAATGTTTATCATGTCAAGATCTACAAAAAATGTAAGTACATGTACATGCCCATTTTGAAGAAAATCTTAATAACAATGTAGCAGTTATTGCCCTTTATTGGTCAAATTTTTCGTAATTTTATATATTCTGTCTTAAATGTCAAAAACAGTTTTGAGATAGAGTTTAAGTTTGAATTGCAAAGATGTTCAGCATATCAAGATCTACCTCCATGCCAATATTAAAGAAATCAGAGTTTTTGCCCTTAGTCTAATTTTTCATAAGTTTATTTCTTTCATCTTAATTACATGTGCATGTATATATCAAAAACAGTTTGAGGTAGAGGTTTAGTTTAAATTTCAAAAATGTTTACATTGTATCAAATTCAGATCTATCAACATGCCCATTTTGAAGAGAATCTTATATACACAAATGTACCAATGTAGCAGTAAATGCCCTTTATTGGTCAAATTTTTCGTATATTTAGCTGGCCTCAACAATCAACTATACATAGTATGATCATCTAACTGTTGAGGGTGACTATTGGAGTACCCCGGCGTCCACATCTTCGTCGACGTCTGAATTTTGCATTTAAGGTTTATATCTTAGTAACTGTGCATGGAAGGGACATCAAACTTTACATGCAGATGCATCTTCGGTTGACTCATAACCTCTCAGAAAATTAGGTCTCTCTGACCTATATTTTCAGCTTGAGTGGCTTGCATTTAAATTTACATCCAAGTTCATATCTCAGCAACTATACATAGTATGATCATCTAACTGTGCATATGCATGCATCTCTTATGGTAGGTCAGCATCCAGGAAAAATTTGGTCCATTTGACCTATATTTTCCGCCTGAGTGACTAACATTCAAGTTTACGTCCGATTTCAGATCTCGGTCACTGTACAAGGTAGGATCATCTAACTTTGCACATGCATTGATCTCTGATGGTAGGTCAGCATTCTGGCAAAAGTTGGTCCCTTTGACCTATATTTTCCGCTTGAGTGACTAATATTCAAGTTTACGTGCGATTTCAGATCTCAGTCACTGTACAAGGTAGAATCATCTAACCTTGTACATGCATGCATCATTAATGGTAGGCCAGCATCCAGGCAAAATTAGGTCACTATGACCTACATTTTCCACTTGACTGACTTACATTCTGGTTTACGTCTGAGTTCAGATCTCGGTCACTGTACATGGTAGGATCATCTTTGCACATGCATTGATCTCTGATGGTAGGTCAGCATCCAGGCAAAATTAGGTCCCTTTGACCTATATTTTCCGCTTGACTGACTTACATTCAAGTTTACGTCCAGGGTCAGATATCAGTCACTGTACATGGTAGAATCATCTAACCTTGTACATGCATGCATCATTGATGGTAGGTCAGCATCCGGCAAAATTAGGTCCCTTTGACCTATATTTTACGCTTGAGTAACTAATATTCAAGTTAACGTACGATTTGAAATCTCAGTCACTTTACAAGGTAGAATCATCTAAACTTGTACACGCATGCATCATTGATGGTAGGTCAGCATCAAGGCAAAATTAGGTCATTTTGCACTTGACTGGTTTACGTCTGAGTTCAGATCTCGGTCACTGTACATTGTAGGATCATCTAACTTTGCACATGCTTTGATCTCTGATGGTAGGGCAGCATCCTGGCAAAATTAGGTCACTTTGACCTACATTTTACGCTTGAGTGACTTACATTCAAGTTATTGTCCAAGTTCAGATCTCAGTAACTGTTCATTGTAGGATCATCTTACCTTGCAAGTGCATGCTTCTGATGGTAAGTCAGCATACTAGCAAAATGAGGTCCCTTTGACCTAGATTTTCCGCTTGAATGACTTACATTCAAGTTTTTGTTGGAGTTCAGATCTCAGTCACTGTACATGGTAGGATCATCTAATATTGTATGAGCATGCATCTCTGATGGTAGGTCAGCATTCAGACAAAATCAGGTCACTATGACCTACATTTTCCGCTTGAGTGACTTGCATTCAAGTTTACATCCAAGTTCAGATCTCAGTCACTGTACATTGCAGGATCATCTAACATTTCATATAGATGCATTTTTGACAGTAGGTCAGTATCCAGGCAAAGATTGGGTTGCTGTGACAGTGTGCCATAGCGATGCGAACTTTGTAATCATTTATTACCTATATAGCTATGTATAGATTTGGGAATTTGTTCAAACAAGAAAGCTGGTGAAAGACGTTGCAATTGTTCTCTGAACAATTGTCTATTTAATTCTTGCCGTGAACTTGTCCCACCAAATTCTCAAAGACTATTGGTCCAATCTTAACCAAACTTTACAGGAAGATGGAACCCCATCCTAAGAGGTGCAGTGAGGTCTTGGAATTTTCAAAATGGCCGCCGTTGCCATGGAAACTGAAAAAAGGCGGGAAAATTCAAAGTGCTCCAAATTGCATGGAATTTTATAGGAAGGTTGGTTAGGAAGAGTAGAACATATTTTGAGGTCGAAATTTTTTTTAATGGCGGCCGTTGCCATGGAAACTAAAAAGGCAGAAAAATGGAAAGTGCTCCAAACTGCATGTAAATTTACAGAAACGCTATGTTAGAAGTGTAGAACATATTTTGAGGTTGAAAATTTTCAAAATGGCAGCCGTTGTTATGGAAACTGAAAAAAGGCGGGAAAATTCAAAGTTTATCAAAATGCATAAAATCTTACAGAATCGTTGTATGGAAAGAGTGGAACTAATTTTGGGAATAAAAATTTGCAAGAACGCTGATCAATTGGGGGTTTGGGCGACTTTTATGTTTCGCTTGCGAACACAGTTATTAAGTCTCCCAAACGAAGTTTGTGGAGACTTATTGTTTTTGCCCAATTCTTATTATTCTTTTTCTTATTATTATTCTCCTTCTCTTTCCGCATCAAATTTTGTCCACCAATTTTCTCAAAGACTAATGGGTAGAACTTGATGAAACTTCACATGATGATAGAGGGCAATGAGTAGATGTACCATTTGGTCCGAAAAATTCCAAAATGGTGACCGTTGCCATGGAAACGCAAAAAAGGCGGGAAAAATCAAAGTGCTCAGAATTGGATGAAATTTGACAGGAATGTTGCCTAGCATATATGAAATTGATTTCTGGTCTTATATTTTTCAAAATGGCGACCGTTGCCATGGAAACTGAAAAAAGGCGGGAAAAATCAAAGTGCTCAGAATTGGATAAAATATGACAGGAATGTTGCCTAGCATTTATGGAATTGATTTCTGGTCTTATAATTTTCAAAATAGCGACCGTTGCCATGGAAATGGAAAAAAGGCGGGAAAAATCAAAGTACTCAGAATTGGATGAATTTTGACAGGAATGTTGCCTAGCATGTATGGAATTGATTTCTGGTCTTACAATTTTCAGAATGAGGAACTTTTTGATACAAACATAAGGTTGTCTGATATGGGAGTTCGTTTGGGAGACTTTTGTGTTAGCTCTGCAAACACATTACTTACTTGTTACTTGTTATTGTCCCCCGCCGCGCCGCGACGGTGGGACATAGTGATGGTCTGCGTCCGTGTGTCCGTCCGTCCGTCCGTCTGTCCGTCACACT
>MJUU01000655.1:2845-13680 GCA_002080025.1 Modiolus philippinarum
ACACACACACACACACACACACACACACACACACACACAAATTGGACTTTAACTATTTAATTACTCTAAACTAAAGCCTTGACTTATCTTTGTTATGTGTATAGCTACAACAAAATTTCTACTAAAGTCTTTGAAGTACAAGTTGTTGTAGCAAACCAACGTTCCATTCTCATAACTTAATCTGTTGTAACATACACTCGCCGCGATTGTACCTACTATATAACGATGTCATTTCATTTTGTACTATATATTATATATTATCATGTTTATTTTTTAAACTAGAAATCAAATGAGTGAAACATTTTTTTTTCTTCTCTGTTGTTTTTTATTTTATTTTTGAAACAGAAGTCTTTACATAACCAGTCTGATAGTTTTTTGATTAAATGCTGCCCAAGGAGTGAATGATTCGCCCCGTCGACTTTAGGTTAAATTTCATATTCTTCCTTTCATCGGACAATAAGAAAATGTCGAATATCGCCTTCATTCATGCTCAATGTAATCATTATTTTTTTCTTCATGAAAAATTAAACAAGAGGCTCTAAGGAGCCTGTATTGCTCGCCTGCGCCATGGCTGACATAGACAGTCCAAATAACCTCTATAATTAATGTCACCCTTTTCAAGTATGTTAATATACCTAGATGTTATTGAACTATATTTCCTGTTGACAATCATTTTGCATGGATGAATACTTACTGGTCACTTCTTTTGAAGGGAACCAACTATGACCTAGTTTGGTTCCCATAGTGCAAGTAGTATCAGAGAAAAAGATCTTTGAATCTGTTTTACATAGAGTCCAAATTTAAACTTTGTTTCCAACTGGCAACAATCTTGGATGAGGTGCAGACTTACGGTAAAACAATTCCCCGTGGTAGAGATGTATGCTCTTTATTTTTCTTAGATATGGTGTACTTTTACATGAGATAATATCTCATTTGTACACTTTGTTCAATTTCTATTATCTGAATTTATGGAAATTCTAAAACCTAAGGATTAGCTCCCTCCATCGCAGTTTTGTCCTTAGCTATATTTGATATTACTGATTATTCGGATTTCGTTTAGTTTTATGCATTTCAAACATTTTTTTGAAATTATGGATTTCCTTCGTTTGGGTTCTAGTGCTTCTGATGAGGAATTAATTTCCGAAATGGCCATACAGCTCATTAAAATTATTGCAGTTGGAGTTAACATATGTGTTATGATCTCATGTTCATTTACTCCATATCCTTTCGTGAAATTACGATTCCTTGAGCTAGCCGGCAGTTTAGCGGCGAGCACTCTTTGACCCTTTTTTCAAAATTACGTTTTGTTATATGCTTTTTCGATTCCAAGGTAGTGATCATTGAGTTAGTAGTCCACCTCTATTGGGTTTTATTCGCATGTTTATGATTCTATAGGGAAACGGGATAGAGAAAGTGGTGGTTTGGGAACCAATAAATCTGTTTAACCCTACCACTGGCTTTTGCTAGTGCCGGTACCAAGTCCGGCTATCCCGAGTTCCTATCGTTATTTATGTTTGTCTCTTGTTTTCATTATTGTTTTTCTTATGCAGTTTGCTTGTAATTTGTTGCATGTGATTGTAGTTCCTGGCCATTGTAGGTGTTTGCTGTTATCCTGTTTTTTGTAATTTTATGGGACAAATTTCTTAAAGGAGACCACCAAAGGGCTGGTGTGACCAAGTTTGAATCCAATTGCCTTTGTTGTTTCAGAGGCGAAAATCTTTGAATGCTTTCCAATAAGGTGCAATGTTTAAGCATGCCCTCCCGTTCGCGACCATCGTTGACGTAATGCAGACTTACAAGACACACTTTTCAAATGGGGTCAACTAAGGACCATTGTCACCAAGTTTGGTTCCAATTGGCTTAGTAGTTTCAGAGAAGGCCTTTTAAAATGTTTTCAAGTATGGTTCAATGTTATACTTAGTTCATCACTGGCAGCCATCTTGGATGAGGTATTAAAACTTGACCATGTGCACTAAAATAGAGCCCTTGAAATACTGAACATTTTTGTAGAAAAATTTAACCTCTATCTCAAACTGTTTTTGAAATATAAAACGAAATAAGAAAAAAATGGCCAGTTAAGGGCAAAAAACTCCTACATGGGTATTTATATTTTATCGAAAATTTCCATGTGAGTGGATCATGACATATGCTGCAGTTGTTTACAATTTAAACTTAACCTCTATCTCAAACTGTGTTTGAAATATAAGATTTAAGACAAAATATATAAAACCACGAACAATTTGACTAATGAAGAGCAATGACTCCTGTATGGATGTTAAAAGTTTTATAAATTGCCATGTAAATATATTAAACTAAACCTCTATCTGTAACAGTTTCAAATATAAAATATCTTGAAATTTATATGGAAAAGGGGCAATATCTCTAAAATGTCTAATCAGATTTTCTTCCAAATTGTAGGGTGGATAGATCTGATCATGCTGATCATTTTAACTTTGTCACATTTTGCAATCTGCAATGGTTTTTACTAACTTTTCCAAAACAACAATTTAACCCTATGTTCTATTTTTAGGAACATTGGTCATTTTGTTTGGTCCTCGGACTAACCAAACACATTTTTTAGCTACATACCGGTGATGATTCGAGCCATGTTTGGCTTAAAACGACCTAGAAATAAAAAAAAAACAGTTTACGACGGACGCAAAACGTTAAGCGATGGCAAAAGCTCAATCTGGACAGGTGAGCTAAAAAAGAACAATATATGTTGACAGAAATCTTTGTTAGATTATTTACTTTTATAGATTTAATTTACTCATTAAAGGAGTTCTTGCAGCATTATATGCTTTCACTTAATTAACTGTTAGTTGCCTCAGACCTTTGCAAATAAAATTGAATGGTTATTCGTTAACAATGTTACATACTGTACGAAATTATCATAGGTACCAGGATTGCCAGATGACTTGTTAAATAAATTCGATTTTATTATTGCTAGCCATGCGTAAATGTCAAATCTATGTGATTTATTGTAATACATGTACCTATATCACACTTTTGTCCAAAATAACCTGGCTTACACCTGTCTTTCTCTGCACAAATACCATCAAATCGATTGCAACTCTCTTTAAAACAATTACTACAGTTCTGGTTGCAGTTTTCACCATATGTTCCATTGTTGCATTCTGAATGAAAAGGTAAGGTATTTTGATATGAAAAGTTTAAATACTACCCTGATTTGCTTAATTAAAAAGTAAAAACTTAATTGAAGCATACAAAATGAACAATTTGAGTCATCTGCTAAACTGTAAGACTAACATATCTATGTGGCTCAGTACATCGTGTTCGTTCAGATCATTCCACTCTCTTGTGAAATAAGAAATATATGAAAATGCAAGGAATTTTTTTTTGAATTGGTAATTTACCTTCTTTATTGATGCTGATAATTTAAATGAGGTAATTTTTCAATCGGAGCATCATTATTTATTCTTCTGGTGCCATATTGTCGTGAGAAGCCTGAGAGAAATTTGATCATTACTCGGATTTCAAAATTATGAATTCTTTCACATGGATAGTAATATCCTTCTTGTCCCGCTAACAGGGTGTATGTTCACGCTATAAGGGAGCTAGCACCAGTTATTCGACCTTTCTCACTTAAAGTAATTCCGGCTCATACGATCATTTGGACATTCTTAATAGATAGATATCAGTCCATTGTTAAAAAATTCAAGTTTGAGTTCAAACTTTGATTCAATCTTCTTTATTACTTAAGACTGGAATGAACCTTTCTTTTCATTTGCCTACTTAATTACAACCGGACACTTCCACAATCGAAAGGGGAGTTTGGAACACCATAAAACAGGATTAACCCACAATGTCTTTTGAAATACCTGAACTAAGTAATGGCGATATCGGTTTACAATTATTCTGAAGGTTTTGCACCTACTTTTTATCTTTGCCCTTTGGAATACGGCTCCATACAATTTTGATTGGTAATTTTATAATTCTCTCAATGAAAATCCTTATTTCTCTGATGCAAAAGAATTATGAGCCTTTTGATCTAAATAAAATATGAATTGTGACGTATATAATTTTAAAACACTTCTAAATGTTTATTCAGTCAACATCAGCCATTATCTAGCGTCCATAATAAAATTACACGTGAGAAGATTCTAGTTTCCGATTTGTCAAAAAAGCAGACGATCACAGTTTTGTGCAACACTCGCCACTGTCGTACTTACCATTTATTAAGGTCATTATTAGAATTTTTACATATCATTTCGTACAAGAGACAAACATTTCGTTACATTACATATCAATTTTGAAAAGTTAATATGTTACATGTCAGAATTAATATATTCTCTAGATATCATTTACTCAACACATTTGTGTTGACATGCTGGTTTTATATTCATCAAGTACATATATACTAACCATCAAAAGAGACGCTCCAATGTGTATTTCTAAGTATCTTCACATTTAAAGCAAAAATAATTGTTGGAACACATTTTATGTGTCATTTCTTTAATAACAAAGATAAAATGCTTATCAAATAAAAGATTTTTTTTCTTTATTTCAATTTCAAAAAAAAAAAACATTTTTTTTACCAAAACAGCATCCCCCTCCACACACACACACACAAATTGGACTTTAACTATTTAATTACTCTAAATTAAAGCCTTGACTTATATTCGTTATGTGTATAGCTACAAGAAAATTCTACTAAAGTCTTTGAATACAAGTTAGTGTAGCAAACCAACGTTCCATTCTCATAACTTTATCTGTTGTAACATACACTCTCCGCGGTTGTACCTACTATATAACGATGTCATTTCATTTTGTACTATGTTTATTTTTTAAACTAGAAATCAAACGACTAAAAATTTTTTTTCTTCTCTGCTGACTTTTTTTTAAACGGAGGTTTTTACATATTAACCAGTCTGATAGTTTTTGATTAAATGCTGCCCATGAAGTGCATGATTCGCCCCGTCGACTTTAGCTGAAAGTTCATATTCTTCATTTTATAGGACAATAAAAAAATGGCGAATATCGCCTTTATTCAAGCGCAATGTAATCATCATTTTTTTCTACTTGAAAAATTAAACAAGAGGCTCTAAGGAGCATGTATTGCTCGCCTGCACCATGGCTGACATAGACATTCCAAATAACCTCTATAGTAAATGAAATCATTTTCAAGTATGTTTATATACCTAGATGTTATTGAACTATATTTCCTGTTGACAATCATTTTGGATCGGTGAATACTTACTGGTCACTTCTTTTGAAGGGGACCAACTATGGAACATTGTGACCGATTTTGGTTCCCATTGGGCAAGTAGTTTCAGAGAAAAAGATCTTTGAATCTGTTTTACATAGAGTCCAAAATTAAGCTATGTTTCCCACTGGCAACGATCTTGGATCAGGTGCAGACTTACGGGACAAATTTCGTAAAGGAGACCACCAAAGGGCTATTGTAACCAAGTTTGAATCCAATTGCATTTGTTGTTTCAGAGGCGAAAATCTTTGAATGCTTTCCAATAAGGTGCAATGTTAAAGTATGTCCCCCTTTACGAACATCTTTAACGTAATGCTGACTTGCAAGACACATTTTTCAAAGGGGGTCAACTAAGGACCATTGTCACTAAGTTTGGTTCCAATTGGCTTAGTAGTTTCAGAGAAGATCTTTTAAAATGTTTTCAAGTAGGGTTCAATGTTATACTTAGTTCATCGCTGGCAGCCATCTTGGATGAGGTATTAAAACTTGACCACGTGCATTAAAATATAGTCCTTGAAATGCTGAAAATTTTTGTAGTATAAACTTAACCTCTTTCTCAAACTGTTTTTGAAATATAAAACGAAATATAAAAAAAATGGCCAATTAAGGGCAAAAAACTCCATGTGAGTGGATCACGACATATGCTGCGGTTGTTTGCAATTTAAACTTAACCTCTATCTCCAACTGTTTTTGGAATATAAATATTAAATATTTCACGAAAGCATATGGAGTAAATGAACATGAGACCATAACACATATGTTAACTCCAACTGCAATAATTTAAATGAGCTGTATGGCCATTTCGGAAATTAATTCCTCATCAGCAGCACTAGAACCCAAACAAAGGAAATCCATATTCAAAAAATGTTTAAAATGCATAAAACCAAACGAAATCCGAATAATCAGTAATATCAAAAATAGCTAAGGACAAAACTACGATGAAGGGAGTTAATCCTTTATTTTAGAATTTACATAAATTTAGATAATAGTAATTGAACAAAGTGTACACATGAGATATTATCTCATGTACAAGCATGTAAGACAAGGTATATAAAACCTCGAACAATTTGACTATTAAAGGGCAACAACTCCTGCAGGGGTTTTAAGAGTTCTTTTTAAATTGCCATGTAAATATATTAAACTAAACCTCTATCTGTAACAGTTTCAAATATAAAATATCTTGAAATTTATATGGAAAAGGGGCAAAAACTCTAAAATGGGTAATCTACGAAAGCCGGAAGGGGACTTCCGAGTTCCGACTTCTTACTTCTAACTTCTTACTTCTTACTTCTAACTTCTTACTTCTTACTTCGATGTTGCAATCCGGAAAGGTAGCCTTTCCGGATTGCAACATCGACTTCGGTATTTAATTTTGTAAGTTTTGTTAGGACTGAAAGTTTTATAGTTTATGACCTGTCACGAAATCAATAAATATTGATTGATAGCTTAAACGGTGTTAGACCTTCTACTAGCAATATTTGAACTATAATTCAAGACGATAACAATCAATCTGGGAACAGAGAAACGCTAGGAAGGGAGTAGTTTTGAATACCACTGAATAAAGGGGTTGAGGGGCAGGGATTAGCCTTACCTCTGGTTACCTACTTCTTGGGCGTGAAAGGTCTTGTATTTTTGTATTATCTGGGTCCCGAAGAACCCATCGTGCATGTCATCAATCTTATAAATTTGTGGCTTTCACCTTAAAAATTCTATGAAGTCACGCATCACGCCTATTATAAAGGGGTATTTTTCACGATTCCCGCTCCAAAAAAAAAAAGGCCCGGACACCTTCAAGACCCCCTTTTATGTCTTAGATAACAGCAGTTTAGGGTGTGCATTTTGAAATATAAACTCATTCAATTGACAGAAAACTTCATACATAGGAAATCGTGTTCAATTTTGCAATAGTCCTTGGAAGATAAATTCTTGCAATCGGAAAAGATTGATTTGGTTTTTGTTCATCCTCTTTTTATACACCCTTCGAGACGATATAGGTTGTATGGTGGAACTTAGTTCATCAAGGTAAGAGTGATAAGATTGGGAGGAAAATTTTATCGCCCAGTCCAGAAAATTAAGGAAGTGGATGCATGGATACATACACATATGCTGGATTTTAACTCAGAGCAGTGTCAATACATCCTTAAATCTTCCCCCTTCTAGAATATATATGACTTGCAATTGTTTATTATAGAGGGATGAACGATACAGTTCTAATAATCAGAGTTTGGAGCTCATTCCCTGCTTCAGATGTTGTTATATAAATATATTTCAAAATATGTCCATCTTCTAGTACTTCTTACTTCTAACTTCTTACTTCTTACTTCTAACTTCTTACTTCTTACTTCTAACTTCTTACTTCTTACTTCTTACTTCTAACTTCTTACTTCTTACTTCTAACTTCTTACTTCTTACTTCTAACTCCTAACTTCTTACTTCTAACTTCTTACTTCTTACTTCGATGTTGCAATCCGGAAAGGCTACGCTGACTTCCGTATTAATATTGTCAATGTTAGGACTGAAGTTTCATTATAGTATTCCTCTAGTTTATGACTAATATGAAAAGGCAATAAAAAGTGATTGATAGATCGAATGGCGTTGAACGTCTTTATTTCAACATTTCAGCCAAACTCCAAGACGAGTACAAATTTATCAACGTGATTAGATTAATGATGAAGGGCGAGTCAGCCTTGCAGTCCGTTACCTACATACTACGGGACTGTTGCAAGGATTCCTTAACGTGAACGGTAGTGCATTTTTGTGCGTAATAAGCGATTTGTTTTATTTGCATCATGTCCAATAAAAATAACGGGTAAAAGTGTGCATTAACCTTTAACACATAGATTCATTTCAGTTGATTTAGATACACGCAGGTTCCAAGTTTTATGGATAATATCCTTTTAGAGAACAGTACTGAAAGTACCTCACACTCGTTTTAGAATTTTTCAAAAATCAGCATTAAAATCTACCCCTCCTGGAATACTAGGCAAGTAAAGGGATGCACCACAAATTTTAAGGATGAGAGTTGGGTGTTCATTCCCTGCTCTACATACTCAGTGTCGTATATCTTTGAAAATATTTCTAACATCTTGCTTCTTACTTCTAACTTCTTACTTCTTACTTCTAACTTCTAACTTCTTACTTCTTACTTCTAACTTCTTACTTCTTACTTCTAACTTCTTACTTCGATGTTGCAATCCGGAAAGGTAGCCTTTCCGGATTGTAACACTGACTTCGGTATTAATATTGTCAATGTTCGGACTGAGGTTTTATTATATTATTCCTCTAGTTTTTGAGTAATTGCAAAAGCAATAAAAATTAATTGATGGATCGAATGGCGTTTAACGTCCTAATTTCAACATTTCAGCCAAAATCCAAGATCAAGACATCAGGGTGAAGGGGGAGTCAGCCTCGCAACCCGTTTACCTACATACTACGGGACTGTTGCAAGGATTCTTTAACGTGAACGGTCTTGTATTTTTGTATGTAATAAGCGATGTGTTTTATTTGCATTGTGTCTAATAAAAATAGTGGGTAAAGGTTAGCATTTAGAAATATAAACTTATTCAATTTTCAATAACAAATTGTAGATACAGAAAATCGTGTTCAGCTTGCATTGGCCCCAACTCTATAATCCCGAAAAAGAATTTTAATTAATCCTTTTTTTTTGCTCACCTGACCCGTCCGTCCGTTAATTGTTCACCTTTTGATTATCTCCTCTGACACCAATTAAACAATTCAAGCAAACTTTACAGGAATAATCGGTATTGAAGGCGATTAACAAAAACTGCTCATTCCGTTCTGATCCAACACAAAACAAACCTGCCAGCGAGGAACATAGTTTAACATTGGACCCTATTGGAAAAACATCATTTTCGTCGTCTGCTCAGAATATATGGAAGCAAATTCAACCAAACTGTACTGGAATGATGTCGTATGGATATATGGAAGTTCCTTTACAAATGTACAAGGCTTGCACAAGAATTGCACATTTTGTTCCGATCTGACAAAAAACATGGCCGCCTGTGCGGAACATATTCATACAAAGAAATCAATACACTTCTCAAATCAAAAGCCCCCTCTAACTTGCCACGATTTAGACAGAACGTTGCCATGGAAACATAAATTTTCTGTACAATTACCCCCCCCCCCGTTTTCCATTTTCCCAGATTGATTTTGCATTCAAAAATCTGTTCTCGTCTTGAATTAAAGTTGAAATATTTCGCTAGTTGGACGTTAGACACCGTTTTATCGGTTGGTCAATTTTTCTTGCTTTCGCAAAGTCCTATTAGACATGTTACGAAAGATGTATATGAATAAGCTTATGCCGATGAATATGTTGAAGAGTAATAAACAGTGGGGTAGTCTCAAAATAATCAATTCAGTAAATAAAAATCAGAATTCATGCGTTTCAGGAAATTTAAATTCTCAGTCAATTCGAAATGTCCGTCAACCAGGTTCAACTATTTGATAAAGATTTCATCTTCAATTTTCACACGCTATCTCATTACTTAATACATTTCCCTGCTTTAACAGCATTTTAACTTTCGAATTTTCGAATTACACACTAGAACGAAACAAGACGACACTCTTGACATTCCTTCATTTCAATTATTTGTACTTTCCTTTTTCGCTGCGGGGATATTGACGTACGTGGTGTCTTTTTTATTTAGAATTGTTGACCTAATTGAATAGATTTTGATTTTTTTTCTTCAATATTACACAGTCTCTTCCAAAGTGAAACCCTTGTCCGGGACTCGTAATAAAAAAGACTTACTAGTATTGCTGGACCATGTTTGGTGACTCTATCTTTTTTATCCAAAAAAATTTAGTATGAAGCCATTGTGTATGCGACTACAATATATAAAATAATTTTTGTATTTCATTCATGTTTAGGGGCAGTCAATAACCCGAAGCACATGTGATTAAAAAATATAGCTGCAAAACCATAACATATAGGCATAAGGCGATTAATTTGTATAAGACACATTAATTTCCATTGTGAATTCGACTACCTGTAATTCTTATCATTTCATGTCTTGTGTGTTTCCTCATTCAGAAAAAGGTTAAAAAAACAATTACCAACAGACGTATATTTCACTCCTGCCTTTAAAACTGTTTTTTCTTAATGGATCTGTCGAAGATTTACAATTTGACCAAGTGCTCTCGTGCATGTGTAATTCAAGTATATCTTGATATATTTTTATTTTAAATTTTTGGATATTTATTTACAACCAAGTAAATTTTTCATTGAATTGTATAAATTACATGTAATTAAGAAAGTTTTCAAAAAGATATTAACAATGAAAGGGTATGGAGTAAATGTACATGAGACATAATCTCTACAAATACATGGTAAAACCAAGCAATGGGACAACTCTTTTATTGTTGTTTTCCATATGTTGCATGGACTATACATTGATTTTCATTATTAATTGGCTCCTGGTCGTGTCATGTCAATATAATTAATTGAAAGTATGCTTAAGTTACAAGAAGTTGATTGACAAAAGACAGAGTCGCAGCAAGCTCACTGTCGTGTACGTGTGCAGGATTGGACAAAACAAGATGGTGGACAATATATGTCGAAAACGGGTAGGCGTGAAGAAATATT
>MJUU01000655.1:14069-28913 GCA_002080025.1 Modiolus philippinarum
AGTATCAACAGAAAAGGTCCATCTCTCTAATACCATAATGTTAAAGAAAATCATTCAAGAGAAAGAGCTTTAGAATTATGACCACCACCCCATTTTACTAAACACGAGCTAGACATCACCTTCACAGCATATATTTCTAGGAAAACAAATCTTTTCGAACATACACTATTTTGAAAAGTCTGACAGTATTTGAATATCATTATTTCTATTTTCAGACTTTATCACTTGTCTAGTTTTCATAGACGTTGGCTCCACCTCAGGTTTGTAAGATAAATAAGAAATAAGGTTGATCGGATTTGAATAATCATAAAAGAAGAAGTCCTAAAATCAATGAAGGAATATCTAATAAATGCACATGAGACAAAGTATCTACAAATATATGATAAACACACTCATAGTTTTTTTATGAAATTATGTGGCAATTACATTTTATTAACAGAAAAAATACATTACATGTTAAAGACGATTTCTGCATTTTTGTGGATTTGGCTTTTTATTATGCGTGTTATCCGTTTTATTCATTAACCAATCAGACGTAATATCTGTGGGTAAATCTGATTTATCTCGCAATCAATCAGACGTAATATAGCAAATCAGCAAAAGGAAGTAAACAATTTGGACCGTTCAATCCGCCATTTTCAACCGTTCGAAACACTGTTCACTGTCGTGTACGTGTGCAGGATTGGACAAAACAAGATGGTGGACAATATATGTCGAAAACGGGTGAAGAAATATTCATTTTCTTTGTGTATACGATGTTCTTTGAATAAAATAAAATACTCTTGCGATCAAGAGGGTCTTGTTCTGTTTATTGTCTATTTATGAATAGTATGTACATTTGAATGTTTATATTTCGATGAAACACCATGGTATCTCTGCAATTTAGTTTGAAGCGGGTGGGGGAATCTATTTTCCTCTTTTCACATATTTTAAGACCCCGATTGTTGGGAAAAGGGACCTCGACTAAATCTATACATCAAGCTCTATTCAGTCTGGCCGGATTTGCTTATCTATGTGCTTTATTTACATAAATATCCGAAGTTAAAAATTTGTTTATGTGCAGGATTGGAATTATTACTTTTTTACCCAAATTGGGCAGGATTGGACATAGATTTTGGTTCAGGATTAGACTTTTTATTTGATACTTTGCATCAAGCACTGCTCTTTCGATGCATTAGATTTCACAAAAATGCGAAAACATGTCGAGTCTGTCCACCAAGCAGGTCATTGTCAGGTATATTTATTATGAATTAATTTGGGGCTTGAATTATGCGTTACGGTACCGTCCTTAGAAAGTTTTTTTTCACTTCGATCCCTCAGTTTTCTGCTGATCTTTTGTATGTATATTTCGGCACCAAAACTCCATGTAGTTAAAGCTTCACTGCACTGTACGATTTTCCGTATTGTTGTTATGTGATGCAATGGACAACATTGGCAGTGGTTGATAGTCAAAACTAATGGACCATTTTTATTAAGTGATGTAAAATGGATACACGTGTTACTTTGAATTCCAGTTATCAAAGGCCAGCTGCACCCGAAACACTCACAGATACGTTTTACACTAAATTAAAAAGTCTACCGGGATTCATGAGACTTTTCGGTTTCTACAGTGTTTTTTGATTTATTTACTGATTACGGATATTTTATAGTAAGCATTGAATACAGAGCTGTCGGCTTCCATCCCCTTCCACAACTATTCAAAGAACCTACACATTTTCGCATTTTTTCTTCAATCATATCGATATTGCATGGTAAATCAGACCGAATTATAAGAAGTCAGGAATTTCCCATCGGGTCTTTCCCTTAAAGTGTTCACTTACATAATCCGATAAGCCCATGTGTTTTTGTATAATTATGACTGTGTGCCGTTGATGAAGTCAACGGGTTCTTACAATCATAAATGTGGGGATACAGCCGAGCATTACATTGCTAAAAAGCATACCGATCGTCGATCAATGAAGCAGGCACTAACCAGCGTCCTGGAAACAAAGCAGACAAGATGTTACTTACTATATATTTTAATGGTTGCTTTCAAGATTCTAGTAAGCGACACGTCGCCTACCTGTGGTAAATACATCTATCTATCTTTGAAAAATCTAAGTGATATTGTGTTAAGCCATTCAAGTGTTTTAATGTGATCTGCACTGATAAGACATAAGTTGTCGAAATGCAAATATGCAGAGAAAAAATTAACTGTAACTTCGATATTTTGTTATTTATTACCACTGGGCCGATGCCTCTGCTGGTGGACTGTTAGTCCCCGAGGGTATTCATCAACCCAGTAATCAAATTCAAATTCAAAATAACTTTATTGGACATAGCACAGTGATACAACATGTGATTCGTGATCCAAGTACATTTATAAGCAACAACATAATAATCAGTATAATCAGTACTTCGGCACATGTTGACCCGAAAACCAATTCTATTGAAATTTACAATATCTAAATTTTGTTCTGTATCATCTTAAATATGCTTTCGGTTAATGGACTTCCAAGAGTTTTGGTGTGATCTACACTGATGAGACATAAGTTGTCGAAATGTGCATTTAAAGAAAATAAATTAACAGTAATTTCGGTTTTTGCTATTCAAAGACAAATTGATCAAGCTTAACTTAAAAAGAGGTAACTGGTCAAGGCGAGGCTTAGTGATGTAATTTTTCAACACGGCATACTATGCAAGGTTATATATAGCCCAAATGTAAGAGGTCATGATGATCAAAGGTCAAAGTTACGCTATATAAACATTGCATCATTTTCATATGCTAACATCCCTTTCCTTGAGGCATCATAGATGGTCAAAGCCTTAGGCATGACAGACAACATACAAACCTGTACCTGGAGAGCATGAATTTAATTCCAACATTCATCTGTCGCCACACTGGGATTCGATACCGGTACGACTAGGACGACAGAACAGTACTCTTCCATCTAAGCTACAGGAGTACTAGCGCAGCTAATGGAAGGTGTTACAAACCTGTTTCGATACCAATGCTTCTATTCATAAACGGGCATGCTCCGTCGCATACCCAAAGCTACGTTTCTTTGAAAAATTATTACATAACTTGTATTGAAATTCCACTAATACAAATAAAAAGAACCAGAAATCAAGTTTTTCCCATTATGACCTATCTTTTTATTCCAATCCTGAACCAAAATCTTCCAATCCTGCACAATTTTGGTTATAAGGTAACAAGTCCAATCCTGCACATAAACAAATATTTAACTTGGGATATTTATGTAAATAAAGCACATAGATGAGCAAATCTTGTCAGAGTGAATAGAGCTTGATGTAAAGATTTAATCTAGGTCCTTTTCCAACAATCGGAGTCTTTAAAATACGTGAAAAGAGGAAAATACACTCTATCACCCGCCTCGAACTAAATCGCAGAGATGCAATGGTGTTCCGTCGAAGAATAAACATTCAAATGTACGTACTAGCGATGTCATAAACAGATAATAAACAGAGCAAAACCCTCTTGATCGCAAGAGTATTTTATTTTATTCAAAGAACATCGTATACACAAAGAAAATGCACATTTCTTCATGCCTACCCGTTTTCGACATATACTGTCCAAAATCTTGTTATGTCCAATCCTGCACACGTACACGACAGTGAAGCTTTCAAACAACAAATACCATTTAAAACTATCACAATAACACAATTTATTTGGTAACAGGTGAAAATAAAAAAATTAACGGATCACCAGACATACTAACTATTCGAGCCGACCGTACATCAGACAACTGTTTCATTCTTCAGTGTGTGATTCTCGTTAAGGGTAGTGGCATATATGGGCAGCAAATTACATGTCATTAAAATACATTTATTTTCTACCTAATCTGAAGGACTTTAAAATGCAAAACAAACTTGTGAAAAACATTACCATGAGTCTATGTTAAAATAGTTTAAATACCCGCTGTTAAGTATTGATCTAGTCTAACTAAAGAAAGAAAAATGTGTAATCTGCATGGGTAAAGTGCTTCTAACACAATTTATTGCATTCTGAAAGTGCAAAACATTTGTTAGCTGCACATTCAAAAAAAAGGAATAATATGATGTACAAAAGATGTTTTGAGATTACCACTCTTTAAATCGATCGTTCTAGACATAAATGTGGACATACTCGTAAACATAATACCTTTTGCAACATGTCTATTATGCTAGGATCAATATAATGAAGAGTCTTACTTATAATCAAAGTATTGATATTATTAAATACCGGGTTGAATGTCCTTTGAAGTAAGAAGTAAGAAGTTAGAAGTAAGAAGTTAGAAGTTAGAAGTAAGAAGTAAGAAGTTAGAAGTAAGAAGTTAGAAGTAAGAAGTTAGAAGTAAGAAGTAAGAAGTTAGAAGTGAGAAAGAATTTGGAAGATCTATGACAGCATGTAGAGCATGGAATGAGCACCAAACTGTGATGATTAAAATGTATTGTTCATACCTTCATTATGAATAATTGCAAGTCTTTATATTCCAGGAAGGAAAAGATTTTACGGCTGAATTGGGAAAATTGTATAGAGAATGTGAAAAATTATGTATACCTTATACGAAACTGTCAAAAAAATAATAAAAAAAAAAACTAAAAGCAAAAACAAAAAACAAAACAAAAACAAACCAAAAAAGATATATAAATAAAATAAACAAAACAAAACAATCGAAAAATATTAGGTTTGACTGTTAATTACATCGTTTGAGTTCCATCTGCGCACTTCCTATAATTTTAATGAATACGTGCTTCAAGATAAAGTGAAGTAGGAAATCTTCAAATAAGACTCTGACAGAGTTTGTGGACTTCGGTTCATGCTAATTCTAAAATAAATGTAGCTTCTTTTAAAGGTATGATTACAGCAGTTGACTTAACACTACGATATCTGACATGGGTATGTGTTTTAATCCAGCAAGCGTGTACGTTCCCAAGCATCCACTCTAACTTTGTTATCATACCTGCCTAAATCAAAAGAGCTTTACAATACAAGCTTAATCGTCTTCGAGGGGTGTAAAAAAGTATTACTCAACAAATTTTAAGGGTGTGTGCTAATGCTAAATCGAAGACATAATACAAATAAAATACATCGCTTATTACACATAAAATGCAAGACCGTTCACGTTTGAGATTCCTTGCAACAGTCCCGTAGTCTGAAGATATCCGGTTGCAAGGCTCACTACCCCTTAATACTCTTTTACCAGTGGCAATCAGAATTCTCCCTCCCAGTGTTTTTCCTCATGTTTTTATAAACCTGTTCTCGTCTTGGGTTTTGGCTGAAATATTGAAAGTAGGACGCTAAACGCCATTCAGTCTATCATTTTTATTGCTTTCGCCATTAGTCATAAACTATGAAACCTTTAGTTCAAAGTAAATGACAAAGTCGATGTTGAAATTCGGAAAGACTACCTTTCCGAATTGCAACATCGAACTAAGAAGTAAGAAGTTAGAAGTAAGAAGTAAGAAGTCGCAACTCGGAAGTAAGAAGTAAGAAGTTAGAAGTAAGAAGTAAGAAGTTAGAAGTAAGAAGTAAGAAGTCGGAAGTCGGTACTCGGAAGTCCCCTTCCGGCTTTCGTAGTAATCAGATTTTCTTCAAAATTGCAGGGTGGATAGATCTGGCCATGCTGATCATTTTAATTCTGTCACATTTTGCAGTCTGCAATGGTTTTTACTAGTTTGTCCAAAACAGCAATTTAACCCTTTGTTCTATTTTTAGGAACAGCGGCCATATTGTTTGGTCTTCGGACTAACCAAACACATTTTTAAGCTACATACCCGGTGACGATTCGAGCCATGTTTGGCATAAAAAGCCTAGAAATAAAAAAAAACAGTTTACTAAGGACGCAAGACGTTAAGTGATGATAAAAGCTCAACCTGGCCAGGTGAGCTAAAAAGAACAATATATTTTGACAGAAATCTTTGTTAGATTATTTACTTTTATAGATTTAATTTACTCATAAAAGGAGTTCCTACCATTTATTAAGGTCATTATTAGAATTGTTTCATATCGTTTTGTACTATATGTTATTTTTTAATAATGAACTATTTATAAATGAGTAAAAACGAAAATAATTTTCTTTGAGGAAAAAACATTTTCATGTAACTTCTAACATTACTAGTCTGATTGTTTTTGTTGCAGCATCTAAAATCATGCTGCCCAATGAGCGCACGATACGCACGTCAAATGTAAAATTAAGCTTGTGTATTCATCACGTTACGTCCCTTATAATGCGCCATTTGATCATTATTTACGTTTACAATGGAAAAAAGGTTGCACAATTTTTCTTTAGTTTATTTCATAAAAATGATTACAGCAACATTATCGCCTACAATCTCCTTGGCTGTTAGTTGTCTCAGACCTTTTCAAATTAAAAATGGATTGCAATGTTACATACATGTAAATTATGTAATTATCGTAAGTACCAGGATTGCCAGATGACTTATTCAGGAGTTAGTGTTGCTTATATTGCTTCAATATCCCAATATATAATATTTCTTATACCTTTGTCACACTTTGGCTCAAAAAATCCTGGCTTACACCTGCCCTTCTCTGTACAAACACCAGTAAATCGATTGCAACTTTCTCTAAAACAATTACTACAGTTCTGGTTGCAGTTTTCACCATATGTTCCAGTGTTACATTCTGAATTAAAATGTAAAATATTATACGATTATTTTGATATATAAGCATTTTACTTATTTGCTTGTTCAAAAGCCAAAAACTAAATCAAAGCATACAAAATCAATAATTGGAATCTTTTCTAAAATATCTGTATAGCCCAGTACATCGAATCCATACAGGTCATTCCTCTTTCTTCGTGAAATTGAGAATTATAAAAAAAAATATGAACAGAAAAACTTCTGCCTTGGCTAGATGGTGAAAATATCAATAACATTATTCTTTTATATATACAAAATTCGAGTAAAAATCGCGCAATTTTTTCAAAAACATCTCCTTTAAATACTGTTAAATGCAAAGAAAAATAAACATTAATAACTTAAAAGAATTAACAGTTTGAGTCAGAAAATATAGTGATACATACAAAACACTCTCATTATCTATTAATTAAATATAAGGGTTGTAACATAAACATAGTATTTGGTTCATTTCGTTTGCCAATATATTACATCGTGGATGCATCTGGCAAAAAAAAACATATGTTATGGGAAGAAATCATAAACACCGCGTGCAACACCACATAGGGTACGGAGATTATTTGACACGGGGCGGAGATTTGAAGCGGGAGCGAACGGGTAGGTCGGTCTTTTTTGTCCTGTAATTAAAGATCACGAATACAGTGGTAGATATAAGATGCATTGCGGAACAGAGCAGTTATTAGAGACTTTTCCGAGTCATAGCAATAATGGATATTTGTACCATAAAATATCAAAATATCCGACACAAAGTGGCAACATCTTTGACTGTTGCCTTGACGGCATGTATTTGTGTATGATAATGTAAAATAAAACCACAAGCTCTTGGAACTTTTATTTCCCTGGATAAAAGGTATCATAGTAGATATGTTACAGTCATTGTTTTTTGTTTAATCAACAAAACGAGGATAGAAAATGCGAAATATAATTGTTGGTTGTGGGGACGGAGATCACTGTTGGTGTGGGGACTGAGATCAATTCTGTTTTTTATATTTTTATGTGAAGTAACGGCTTTGCTTTTTGTAAGACATTGTCATCTCCCTTTATTTTGCATGGTAAAACTAACAAAAGGAAATTTAACCATTGTGGTGAAATATATTTCAGTTAATAAGTCTTGATATGGATCTAGGAGAAAAAGTGTAACGTTAAGTTTGAAAGATTTCACGGGTGCTGTATACAGAGCAGGACATGCTTCCCCTTCCGGATCACCTGATGTCGCTTTCGTTTTTATAGGAGTTCACATTGTCAGTGCTTAGTTTTTTGTGTCGTCTTGTTTAAGTTTAGTTTTGTCTTCGTAAGGGATGTTTGTGATACCGATTTGTTCTTGTCCATCTTTGAATACTAAAGTGATTATAAAAGCTTTTCAAAATTTCACCTTGGAACTGTTTGAGAGAAGTTACACGTACCATGGTTCTCAATTGGTTTTGTCTCAGGGTTAGAAAATGATAATAACCAATCAGTAAACTTGCAGATCTTTCAATGCATATGCCTCACTTACTGTGTGACGGGTGCTGTATACAGAGCAGGACATGCTTACCTTTCCGGAGCACCTGATGTCACTCTTTTTTGAGAGTTCACACTGTTAGTGCTTTAGTTTTTTGTGTTGTATATGTAGTGTTTGTGTGTTTTATGAGCATGTAATGACTTTGGTCTTTCGTCTTCTGGTGCTCTTGCTTTTAACTTCTCTCTGGACTTGATTTATGTAATCTTGTGCTTTGTTCCTTCGATATTTTACTGCCGTTGTTCTGAACTAAATGCAAATTTTTAAAAACTGTTGTACCTCTTTTATGAATTGCTACCAAACGCTACCGCAATGGAAAAGTCGACAATTTTCCGGTTGTTTCCACCTGATTTGTCCTTTTTGTCTCATTGACTTCGGCTCTTGACAACTCTGTTCGTTAATTTTGTTACTACCCAATTAAGTTTTCGACAAGTTGCCTTATCCTGCCTAAAAGAATTATTCACACAAACTGTATATAGTATTTAATTAGGATTCCAAAACATTGTAATTTATTAAAACAACAATGTACCGAAATGTCAGTAAAATTAGTTTTGTAGGTGATCATTTTACAGTTATTTCCCTTTAGTGCAGATCAAGAGCAATTACTTGTACAATTCACACTTATTTTATATTTATATAATGTATCCAAGCCAGTGAAATGTCTAACAATCATGTTTTTAATGAAGCTATGTCGATAAATGTTAATTTTCGCAGTTTTTCCTGTCAGAGAGTTCCAAAATATGGACGCAAGGCTTGTTGAAGACCCCGTTGAATTGAGATTAATTTCTATTCCATATGTGCAAAATTCAAATCTTACGCGACACATCAAAACTTAACATGAAAATAATTTGCCCAAAACTTGTCCACAACTGAACCCCTTACCTCAGATCCTTGATCCGACTCTTCAATTTTAAAAATTTTAAAAAGCTTTATTTTTGAACCAGGTGTCCTTAAACAGTGTTTCAGATCTAAACCATGACCTCCATACAAAATAATTATTTTAAGATACATGTAGGCCCGAGTAGTTTTCGCAAATCCTATCCGAAGCGTTAGAGATGGCACATATGCAAACAACGTATGCTCTAGTGAATTTTAATTTATAATACTTTTTTACGTTTACAGTAAAATCTAAATGCTTATTATCTTATATTTCTTCAACTTTATTTAGATGAACATATTGTATTTCTTGTACAATAAAATTTTAACAGGAAGTTAACCTCAATAATCGCACTGTAATGCACTTAGTTCCCATATTCTCTATTTTTCCGACTATGGTGCGCTCCATTTCACAGTTTTCGGATAATAATTGAAACTGTCACTATTAAGAGTGTTATGTGGCAGAAACGACCAATTAAAGTCAGCAAAGATAAAACAAAATTGGCTCAAATTAACTTTTTAATCTGACGAAAAAATAATTATTTTACAAATTAAATACAATATATAACTTATCTGACAATAATGAAGTCCAAGTAATAATCCAAATGAACAGTTCACTTAATTCCACCAATAAATGTCCAATAGAATAATCCTTATAATCCTCACTAAATAGTTGATAATAGATTCACAATAATTGATGTCGATTTCCAATACGAAAGATGTGTGTGATAATCCTATATAAACTAATTAATCCTGCATAAACTTATTAAACTGACTGACTTAACCCTTTTCAGCTACCTTAAATAAATACATTTATTCTTTCCAGAAAAATCTTCACAGGATATAACTAGAACATTCTAATCAACTAATTATCACATGACTAAAATGATTATGTAAGGAAAACCTCTAGAAAAATCTATGTGTTAAAATCTGAATTTAAATTCTAGAATATTCCGCATGTTCTAAGGTGTAATAACCTTGACCATTGTTTATTGTAAACAAGTTACATAACTAGGCCAAACAAATTACATCATATTAAGGCCGTACAACATAAAAACAATCAATACAATGTATTATAGAATATTTACAACATTTAATTACCTATAACACCTCCCTCCAAAAGAAAATGTTTGAATGCAATTAAAAACATTTAAAATAAACAATGAGGTGTTATGAAATTAATCAAACTCTTGACAATGCGTCTGCAATGACATTATCTTTTCCTTTAATATGTCTTATGTCTAGATTAAAACCTTGCAAAGTCAAACTCCACCTGAAAAGTCTTTGATTTTTATCTTTCATTTTATGAATAAATTTAAGAGGGTTGTGATCGGTATATACAATGAAAGGCTGAATTGAAGCTGTAACATAAATTTCAAAATGTTGTAAAGCCAAAATCAGAGACAAACATTCTTTTTCAATGGTGGAGTAATTCCTCTGGTGTTTATTAAATTTTCTAGAAAAATAACAAATAGGATGGTCTATACCATCTTTACCTTCTTGTAATAAAACACCGCCAGCAGCAACATCACTGGCATCTACTGCTAAGTAAACTTAAATTGACAATCAAAATAAGGTGTTGCTAAAAATGGCGCACTTTCTAGGATGGCTTTTAGTTCTTCAAATGCTGTATCACAACTTTTAGACCAAATGAACTTTACATGTTTTCTCAATAATTTAATTAAAGGTTCACTAATTGAAGAGAAGTTTTGACAAAATTTTTTATAATATCCAGCCATTCCCAGAAAACGCATCAATTGTTTCTTATTCTCAGGTTGTGGAAAACTAGAAATAGCACTTATTTTAGCATCAATAGGTTTTACCTGACCCTGACCTACAACATGTCCTAAATAGTTTACATAAGCACATCCAAATTCACTCTTGGAGAGGTTGACTGTTAGCATAGCACTGCTTAAACGTTCGAAAAAAGTTCGAAGTATCTAAAGATGTTCTTCCCAAGTGTCACTATATATAAGAATGTCATCAATGTATGCTTCACAAGCGTCAATTCCAGAAATAACACTGTTGATGAGACGCTGAAAAGTTGCAGGCGAATTTTTCATGCCAAAAGCCATCACTTTGTATTGGAATAGTCCATCCGGTGTAACAAAAGCGGAAAGTTCTTTTGCACGCTCTGTAAGAGGAACTTGATAAAATCCTTTTAATAAGTCAATTTTTGTAATGTATTTAGCATTTCCAATTTTGTCAGTACAGTCATCAATGCGCGGAATTGGAAAAGAGTAAGTTTTTGTAACACTGTTTAGTTTTCTATAGTCCGTACACATACGATAAGTTCCATCAGGTTTTGGCACTAGAATACAAGGCGAGCTCCAATTGCTTTTGCTAGGTTCAAGAAAGTCATTTTTTAACAAATACTGAATTTCATCATGCAGGTACTTTTGTTTGATCGGATTCAGTCGGTATGGATGCTGTTTAATCGGTTCTGAATCACAAACATCAACGTCATGAAATATTTTATCAGTTCGTGTCGGAATGTCCGGAAATAAATGTTCAAATTCACGGAGTAACTGTTTCAACTGGTCCTTTTGAATCGTTGGTAAATGTTGAAATTTCGAATCTAAAATCTTGTAGAATCTGTGAATTTCCCAGCTTTGGTGTGATAGATGGCAACTCAATCTTTTCACAAAAATCATTTTCGGAATTGTCAGGGTCAACACTAACTAAATTTACAGATACAATATTTGTGCTATTTCTATCTATATAAGGTTTTATCATATTAACATGACACAACCTATTATGTCTACGTCTGTTAGGTGTTTTAATAATATAATTTAAATTACTGATCTTCTTTTCAACAATATATGGACCAAGATATCTGGCTTCAAGTGGCTTTCCAGGAACAGGAAGTAAAACAGGTACTTTATCACCAGGGTCAAAATTGCGTTTTACAGAATTTTGGTCATACTTGGATTTCATAGATTCTTGACTGGATGTAAGATTTTTATTGGCTAGTTCACAAGCTTTTACAAGTTTAGTGCGAAAGTCTGAAACATAATCAAGGATATTTAAATGGTCTTTGTCATCAGATAAAATTTTCTCGTTTAAAAGATTGAGTGGTCCCCTAACTGTATGTCCAAAAACTAATTCAAAGGGACTTAAACCTCATGATTCCTGGACTGCTTCTCTTACAGCAAATAAAAGAAAAGAAATTCCTTCATCCCAATCTTTCTCTGTGTCAAAACAATAGGCCCGCATGATATTTTTTAAAGTTTGTCGAAATCGCTCTAAGGCGCCTTGACTTTCAGGATGATATGCAGATGATCTATACTGTTTAATGCCTAATTCATACATTACTTGTTGAAAAATGCCTGACATAAAGTTTGAACCTTGGTCTGATTGAATAGATTTAGGTAGGCCAAACAAAGTGAAAAATTTAGTTAAAGCCCTAACTATAGTTTTAGTCTTTATATTTCTTAAAGGAATAGCTTCAGGAAACCTTGTGGATGCACACATAATAGTTAACATGTACTGATTACCAGATTTAGTCTTTGGTAAAGGACCTACACAACCTATTAATATTCTACTAAAAGGCTCCTCAAAGGCAGGTATTGGCTGAAGAGGTGCTTTTGAAATAACTTGGTTTGGTTTCCCTACTAACTGACATCTATGACAAGACTTGCAGTAATTGGAGACATCTTTTCTAAGATTAGGCCAATAAAAATAATTTATGTTGCTCACTGCTGAACGTAGACAAAGAAAAACCATCACCTTGAACCAATGAACTATCAGAAAACTCCAAGGGCTTGCTTGTTTTGACACCAAAATCACTAAGCCGACTCATAAATGTATCCGACAGATCAAAACCATCAGTGCTATTTTCCTCAACTTTCTCAGCTTTAACACATTTATTTTTCATAGCACGAGTAACTGCACAGGCAGGATACAACTCAGAAAACTCCTGTTCAGCAGAATCAGGAACTTGATCAAAGGAAGGCTTGTCTGTCACAATAGGATTTCTTTGAACTTTATCCCCAGCTAAATCATTACCAAGCAGAAGTTGAACACCTTCAAAGGGCAATGATGACTTAATACCTAAGGTCACAGGTCCAGAAACAATATCCGAAGACAAATAAACATTATGGAGAGGAATAGCAGTATAACCACTAGAATCTACCCCTTTAATAAGAACATTTCTACCAGTACTAGAAATATCATCAAACGGCAGGGTTTCCGCCAACAAAAGAGACTGTGAAGCTCCAGTATCTCTCAAAATTCGAATGGAGGTAGAATTACAAAAATCACTCGAAAGCGACACAAAACCATCACTAATAAATGGTTCGAAAATCTCCTTAATGGAACTTGATGGGGATTTGACCTCGACCTTACTAACAGGATCAGAAGCAGACTTCACCTCAGAAATAGAACTATGCACCTCTGTACCAAAATGAGGCAAACATTGTGTTGACTCAAAAAACCACTGGGTTTTACTTCACTTTCTTTCCTTTGCTTTAACCCATAACAGTCAGATATCAAATGGCCTTCTTTCTTACAATAATTACAGGAAATCAACTTGAATTGTCTCTGTGACTGGGAGGGAGGATAGGACTTGGACGATCTATTTACTGGACGTTGCCTGCTATTTACTTCATTTGTTGGTTTGGGTGAAGAATTTGTGGAATTATTATTTCTGAAAAATTTCTGTGGTTTATTAAAAAATTGTGTTTTATGTGTAAGTGAAAAATCATCAGCTAAACGTGCGGCAATTTCCAAAGTTTCAGCTTTTTGTTCATCAATAAAAGTTTTAATGTCAGTATTAATACATCTTTTTAACTCTTCAATTAAAACTAACTGACGTAATTTCTCATAATTGTTATTTATTTTCTTTGATGAACACCAACGATCAAATAGTTGCTCTTTAGTTCTAGCAAACTCTATGTAGGTTTGGTCACTCTGTTTTTCTGCATACCTAAATTTTTGCCGGTAAGCTTCAGGGACCAGTTCATAGGCTTTAAGAATTAACTCTTTTACAGTGTAATAATCTGAAGCCTGTTCTACGGACAACTGAGTGTAAATTTCCCTGGCTTTACCAATTAATACACTCTGTAATAACATTGACCAATTATGTTTTGGCCACTTCAAATTCTGGGCTATTTTCTCAAAATGCAGAAAATATTTGTCAACATCCTTTTCTTGAAAAGGAGGGACCAACCTGATGTTTTTAGCAACATCAAATGTCTGAGAATTCTGGGAAAGGTGTTGATTCTTTTCAGCTAATTCCAATTTTTTCATTTCTAATTGAAAATTGAGCTCTTTTTCTAATTTTCTTTCTTCTCTTTCTCTTTCCTTTTCTTCTCTTTCTAATTCTAATTTTCTAATTTCTAATTCTTTCTGAATTTCTAATTTTTTAATTTCCAAATCAGGTGTTTGAATGCCAAAAGTCGCCAAAACAGATTTATCAAGATAATCTTCTTCAACCATATAATTTGCAATCACATTTTGAATTTCAAATTTTCTCATTCCAGATTTAATGTTTAATTTTAAATGTTTTCCTAAAATAATCAACTCATCCTTTTTAAGCTTCTCAAAATTCTCCACCTGACACGTAGACATGAATTGTTCTGGATCAAATGACATCTTGAAAAAATTTTCTATTAGACAAAAATATAATAATTTCTTTCTTAAACAATTTCGAAGATCCCGGACGAGCCCCCAATTTCTGTTATGTGGCAGAAGCGACCAATTAAAGTCAGCAAAGATAAAACAAATTGGCTCAAATTAACTTTTTAATCAGACGAAAAAATAATTATTTTACAAATTAAATACAATATATAACTTATCTGACAATAATGAAGTCCAAGTAATAATCCAAA
>MJUU01000655.1:29995-40954 GCA_002080025.1 Modiolus philippinarum
TCGAGCATTGATGTAGCGTTGTTCGATAATAAGCAATGAATTCCAGTCACTGAACAGGTGATAGGACAGTCTTGAACTTACGATGAGGTATGAGAAAAGGTTATTGTTGACGGTATCATTATGAGTTCAAGATGAAAAACGTCAATAAAAGCGATGCTCCGTTTAATATAACAGGAATATGACGGCTTGCCAAAAATGTTCTGTGTCGTTTTGTGTTTCCCTGATTCAGTCGAATGTTATACGATTTTCCTTACTGGTCTCTTCCTTTGATCGATTCGGACTTTTGTTGTCACTTTTATTTGCTTTGTTTTGCCATATATTTCAATAGAGGCTTTGCCTCATATACATTGACTCCATATTCCTTCATTTCTTATTCAAAACAACACAATTTTCGTATGTATCTCTCATTTTTAAACCTGCCTTATGGCATAATAAGCACTATCAAACAATTGGCTATTTAATGCCCACTCGCAGTTGAAAACGAAGTATGTTTCTAAAGTAATAATTTTCATTAAAGGTACACCAGTTATTAAATATTGGCATCTAGTATGCTTCAAAATAATCTCTATACTTTACCATTCCATTGTATATCAAGTCTTATTAACTGAAATATCCTTCACCACAATTGTTAAATTTCCTTTTGCTAGTTTCTCTTTACAAAATAAAGGGAGCTGACAATAACTCAAAAAAATCAAAGCCGTTACTTCACATAAATATATAAAAAACAGAATTGATCTCAGTCCCCACACCAACAGTGATCTCCGTCCCCACAACCAACAATTATATTTCGCATTTTCTATCCTCGTTTTGTTGATTAAACAAAAAACAATGACTGTAACATATCTACTATGATACCTTTTATCCAGGGAAATAAAAGTTCCAAGAGCTTGTGGTTTTATTTTACATTATCATACACAAATACACGCCGGCAAGGCAACAATCAATGATGTTGCTACTTTGTGTCGGATATTTTGATACTTTACGGTACAAATATCCATTATTGCTATGACTCGGAATAGTCTCTAATAACTGCTCTGTTCCCCAATGCATCTTATATCTACCTCTGCATCCGTGATCTTTAATTACAAGACAAAAACGACCGACCTACCCGTTCGCTCCCGCTTCAAATCTCCGCCACCGTGTAAACTAATCTCCGTCTCCACATGTTGTGTTGTACATGGTGATAAGGGGTAATATTCCTTGTTGTGGCATCTTAACTACCCAAACTTTTCTGGACATAACTGTGGATTTTATTCAATTTGCTTCATTTCTGTTTCTGTTGTGGAAAATCATCTTGATATAGCATTAACATAACATTAAGATAAGATAGTAAGCATATAGACCAAACTTCATCCAAAATGTTTATGATGTTTTGATATCCCAAACTTTAGGCCAGAGCTCCTTTGATGAGCCATTGTTCATGGGATTCCGATTTTTTTATCTTACATAAATTATTAAAATGACTAGACTGATATCTCAATGAAGGTAATATCAAATTGATAGCAAAATTCACATACTCTACTTAATTTGATTACTGTCGGTTTTATTGATATTTATGAATTTCTCTTTGAAAAAAAAATCATATAACTTGTTGAATAACCTCGATTCATATACACGATTTCGTAGTATGCAGTTGTATTAAACTTCCTGCATTTAGAAGGTTAATAATTTCTAGGTACATTGATATGACCATTAAAAAGGCTTGATTAAAAAGTTGATTAAATACACTCAATTCAACATAATCATTTTTGTTGGGAAATCTAATGATTATATTCTCCAAATGAAGATAAATTATTATTTTCTCATATTTATATAGTTAATAAATAGGTTCAAATACTCTACATCTTTGACGAACTGTATTTTTTAACACAACTCATCTAACGACTGTATTTAGTAACGGAATGCTATTTGGCTTAAAAAATAGTATTCATAAGAATGATCAGCGCTAGGTCAAACTAGCTTTTGTCCAAACCTGTGACAATATAATACATGTTGAATTATTCTACACTATATAAAAATGGGCAATTTGAAATAATCTTATTTCTAATTGTTATTTTTAGTTGTATTTCTTTCCAAAGATTTGTGTAATCTTGTGCTTTGTTCCTTCGGTATTCTACTGCCGTTGTTTTTTTTTCCAAAAAGAGTTCTATACAAATTTGAAAAAAAAAATCATCAGTAAGTATGAAAAAATCATCTGACACATCTAGGTTACACACAAGATACATCAAAAGGCCATTCCTGGAGAAAATTATTGATTAAAGCAAAATATCATGCAAAAATATTTGATTGAGAATGCAGAAGCTTAGATCTGACCTGTAACATTATGCCTCTTGAAAGGTCATCTACGGCCTGGTGTCATCTTGTTTTTTTTTGCTTATGCCTTATGATTATAATTTTGGATTAAATATCTTAGTACATGTATATGTGGCACATTTGTTACATTTTATAAAGAAGTTTCTGATAGATCAAACCAGTGTCATTATGATGCCTGCGATGAAGTGATATTTATTTAAAGTTCAGCAATGCCCTTAACCATCAAGTTCCTGTAATAAGCCCAGTTTCTCAGCAACTACTAGTAGATTGTCAAAAATATTTGGTATGTATGTTTAACTTTTAAAAGAAGAATGTGACAGTCTTCCATGTTTTTGACTTAATTTGAATTTAAAGTGAGCATAACAAGTCATTCTGATTTGGCCAGTTTTTTAGTAACCATAAAGGATATTGCAATGATATTTTATATATATATACAGACCTTGGGTCAATTACTTTGAAATGTAATTAATTAAATTACAATTACATTTCAAATTTCCTCAATTAAATTACAATTACAATTACAGCATTTCCTTTGTTGTGATTAATTAGATAACAATTTCTTTAGGAAAGTAATTAATTAAATTACAAATTACATTTCAATATTACACTTCAAATGATATGTATATATGATATAAACTTCAAAGGGTGTCACCCAAGGACAATTTCCAACAAGCAATTCTGATGAAAGGTAAAATCTACTGCATAACTGATATTTTGGGTCTGCTAAGAATATTTCAATTAACTTTTTTATACGACCGCAAAAAAATTTTTGAGGTCGTATATTGGTATGATACTGGCAGGGTCGTCGGCGTCGTCGTCGTCGGCGTCGTCGGTGTCTGTAGACTCTTCGTTTCCGTGCGATAACTTCAGTTCTAGTTGATCAATCCTCATGAAATTTTAACATAATGTTCCTTGTCACAAAAGGAAGGTTTGGATTGGTTTTGGGTATTGTGGCCCCACCCGGTTTTTTTTAAAAAAAGGCCAAAAAGGGCCAAATTAGGTGTTTTCATATATTGGGCTTTAGAATATTTATTATTTATCGGATTTTAATGGGGTTTCTTTCAGTGTGTTCCTAAGGAAATTTCTAATCGGAAATAATTCAACGGATTTCATGTCACATGTACCGTTAATGAGATAAAAGGGTCCAAAAAGGGGGAAATCTCAAAAATCTTTTTTTTTTCATTTATTGTCCGATTTTGATCCAGTTTTTTTTCATTAGATTCCTTATGAAAAATTAATTTAGCGCTCAACTATTATTTTTTTGGTAACTTGTTTTGTTTTCAAGCTATGAGGAGCCGAACGGGGTAGAATAGCAAATTCGCGGATTACCTGAATTTTTTTTTTTATCGGATTTCGATGGGATTTTTTTCTTTGAATTCCTCTTGATATAAGCTTTCAGTGGTATGTCAATGGATTTAGTGTAGCTCTTACCGTTTCCGAGCTACAAGGGGTCAAAGGGGCCAGAATTGCAAATTTTCTAAATATGTGAAATCTTTATTTTTCATCGGATTTCGATGGGATTTTTTTCTTGGAGTTCCTCTTGATATAAACTTTCAGTAGTATATCAACGGATTTTGCGTAGCTCTTACCGTTGTTCCTTTGCTTGTTTTTTACCATGTATTTGTAGAGACTTTGTCTCATGTGCATTTACTCCATATCCTTTTATTCACCATTCAGTAGTATGTCAACAGATTTTGCGTAGCTCTTACCGTTTCCGAGCTAAAAGGGGTCAAAGGGGCCAAAATTGGAAATTTTCGAAAAATGTGAAATCCTTATTATTCATCGGATTTCTATCAGATTTTTTTCTTTGGATTCTTCTTGATATTAGCTTTCACTAGTAAGTCAACAAATTTGGCATAGCTCTTCCCGTTTCCGAGCTAGAGGGGCCAAAGTGGCCAAAATTGCAACTGATTCAAGCTCTTTATTGTGTCCATTTAATTATTGTATCAAGCTCTTTACTGTGTCCTCACTCATTTTTTTGAATTACAATTGTTCAAATTTCAGTATTCGACATGCTGCTGTCGTATCATGCTGCGCTCGGCGTAGCCCTTTATTCTAATTTGGGCTCTCAACTATAGCTATAGACTAGGTAATAAGTCTACAGCAATAAACAAATGACTGCATTTTTAGCTGCCCTTGCCTAGGATCGGGACTGGAATATTTTTTAGATATGAAAAAACAACGATGTTACTTTTTATTATTTTTTATTTCATTATTAAGTAGGTATATAATTCTTTATGTTTTAGCTACAAAAATTCCACAGTTTTGATGAAGTCTTGGTTTTGAAATCAATTCACTGGGTGTACATGCACGTACAAGAAAAGGTAACATATATGATTTTATGGTTTTGAGCACATATTTTTTCAAAATTAAAAGAAATCAAAGGAGTAGGGGCGGTAAGGGCCTTTTTTGGCCTCAAAAATAAATTTTATTGAATTCACAAAATTTTCTCATTGATATTTTTTGGGTATGGCTTTTCAGTAAAAAGTAACAGTTCTCAGTATTAATGTATGATTACTGAGTTTTTGAGTGTAGAAGAAGGGAAAAATTGAAAATTTTGTCGACAAATGACAAATTTGACAAATTTTGACTACTTTTTCTGTATAGGAAATACAGAGCACATGCAAGAACCACAAAAATATTTATATGAGAGATTCAATTCATTAATACCAATAAGTTGGTAGATTATCTAATTGGTTCTTGTATGTGCTCAATATTATCGGTGAGGAAAACTGTACAAAAATCTGCAAAATTCGGTATATTTCACCGAAAATTCTCAAAAGCAGCCTTTTCATGACGTCAGAGCTGTACCTATTATGACATCATTGGTTTTAACTTTTGTATTGTCTCTGTTAATTGGATCTCAACTTTGAAAAGAACATGAAATAAAATCTTGAAGTGCAACTTAGAAATTCACTGAAATCTTGGGCCAAATCAACCCATTATCGCACCTTGTCCTTTCAGATAATCATGTAAAAACACTATTCATGTTTTTGCAGATATTTTAAACATGAAACCCTTTCATATATTTATCCATTTTTTAATTTAAAATAAATAAATTAATTAACATAATTTGGCATCTAAAGATATAGACAAGTCCACTCGGTTTTATGTATTATTTGATTATGACATCAATTAAAACCTTTAATTTATGACATTTTGTTTTGATAGGTAAAATTTAATTACTGTTTTTAAATTAGTACGTTTATAGAGCCTTTACACTTTAAATATTTGTAGTAATTTACCTGTGAGTGCAGGAAATATTAATTAATACATAAAATAATATTTCTCTTAATTAACTTTTGATATATACCCGTAATAAAAATTCATGTGTATTGACTGTGCATAGGTGGAATTGTAATAAATGTATATAATTTTAAGACAATTGTTGTTTAGGAGATATGAATCTGCTAAAGAATACAAAATGCAGTTTTATACACAAAAAGAACAAGTACTGGTACATTCATGACATTTTGGGCAATCAAATTTAAATAGTCACATGGGTATAAGCAAAAACAAAATATAAGGAAACCAAACTCATGCATAAAAACAACTATTTGTAAAAAAAATATGAAATAAAATTAATTAGGGGAGTATCTGCAAAGTAATTCCAATATATTGGAATGTCTCAACAATTTTACTTGAAATTCAAATCTTTGGGTTCATGCTCATCTTATATTACGCTAACTATTTATTAACCTCAAATGCATTACATACCTTTCCTAGTCCCAGTTCTGATCCATAGGCAGCATGCATTTTAAATTTTATTTTTTGACCATACATGTACTTTCAAATTTAGGATGTTCCTTAAACTAAGTAAATTAACATTGTCATTTGTAAATACATATATTATCATCATTTTAAAATAAGTTTAAATGTAAATAATATTTCAAGAGAAATGAGAAAAATATCAAAACATTTTCTATCTTTGGTCTTAGGATGATATTTAAAACAGAAGTCTTTGAATTTATGCAACGAAATACATGTAAGTCAAACTTGTTCACATGTAACTGAAAAGTAATTGAAAAAGTAATTGTAATTACATGGTTTCCAGCCCTGTAATTAATTAAATTACAATTACATGTAAATGAAATTTCTCTCAATTACACATTACATTCAATTACACTAGAAAATGTAATTAATTACAGTCAATTACAATTACATTTTTCAATAACCCCAGGTCTGTTTATATATAGGCTTGGACCTAGACTCCAATTTCACAGTTTCAGTAAGCATGTTAAGAATTTATATTTAGGTCATTTTCTCAATAGCTGAATGTGCGCGATATATTGCTTATAGCGTGTAGATGGGTATATACGTGTCTGTTTTATATTTTTGTAACTTTTGCTTTGACATCAGTTTTATGGTTAAGGGATCGCATTCAGTATAAATGGTTTAGAATGTCTCTATAACTATAGTAGAAAGGTTACTGGCATTTGTTTTGTAAGTAAGAGTTGCGTATACATTATGTCAATATGTTATAAAGCCTGATATAGATCTCTACATTTTTACGTTTTGCAGTCAAGTGCAGACTGGCTAATCATTTTATAGATTCCGTACTTGATCAGACATGTCCCCTAGCAAATCTGTATAACATGAGTAGTGAATTGTGACTTTTGTACTCTTGGTACATTTAAGCAAATGAAATTTCCAAAGAGCAAGGCTTAAATTTAATGTGGCCCAATCTTTTATTAAAGTATAAAAGTCAAAATTGTATTGTGCAGCTGTTCCATTCGTTTTTGGTTCAAAGGGATTTATGACTGTCAGAAGTGCACATGTACACAGATAACTATTTTAATGCCCCTTTGACAAACAATCAGGAAACACTATTGCTTGGTTGTCTTACTGTCTATCTGTCTTTTCATCTTCTTGCAGAGATACATGGTTTGTCCACAAAACTCCTTCAAATATTGTTTATGCCCAAAGACATAAAAATACAAGGGCTGTTTAATATTTGCTCTGTCTACAAAAACTGTGGTTATCATTAGAATTAAAAGAAATATAGCTTTCATATTCCACATGTGTATTCCTTATGGAACAACATCTCCAATAGTACAGAAATATTTGACCTCATTACCTTGACTTTAGCAAATAATAATTTCAGTTTAGACATCTTTATCAGCATTCTGCCAAAATTTCATTATCTCATATCTATTTTTGCACATTCGTTCATGCCTATACATTGCTCATGTTTTAAGATGGGTTCAATTTCGTCAATTTTTAATCATTATATCTCAAAAATGACATCAGCAATCTATCATTTTGTTTTTTACTTAAATTACTTTCTTTGTAATTTTCTTACAAAAAGTACATACATTTGAAAACCTATTTATTTTCAAATTGACCAGCGAATATCCTTTAATGATAATTCATATCCTAAGGACGTTCTAATGTCATTTGTTTTATTCCTTTATTGTTGGAAGGCCTATATTTGGTACCAGAATATCTAACCTCGTACATTTCAACATTGATTTAGTACGTGACACTTTTTACTTAAAAAACAATTTGTTCCAATATTGCTAATTTTCAATTTGGATTGTCTTCCTTTGAAAAAAAAAGGCATATATTGGAAGGTCATCGCATCAAAAACTTTTTTCTTGATTTAAACAGTAGTACTTGAAAAGATCATTTTATATACAGAAACAATGAAGTTTTCTAAATATATATCTACGACATTTGCAGTAAATAAAGTGAACTTAGTCTTTTGTGAATTAATTAAAGAGTAAGTGAGAACCGAACCGTCAATCCAAAACGAACAATCCAAGGACAATGGCAACATCAGAAAAACAAAAACAGAGACACAACATGGGTACGGCACAGAAAAGAAAAATGAAGACACACACACACAAAGATAAACAACACGGACCCAATAAAAAACCATGGGTGAGATCAGGTGCACCGTTAGAGTTAGCATCTCCTGTTTCTTATAAGACACTCGCCGTGTTGAACATGTCAATTCCGGTAGAGGAAACAACAATTAAGTTTTAGAGGGAAAGATCTGTTGTCATCTGGGAAACAGATATCCCTGGTGATGTCGACCGTAAAACTTCTGGAAAGATGACTTCAAGTTTTGGGTAATATACCCTTGTTGAAGTAGCCTATTTGTGAGCAACCGGGCTCTATCAAGGAAGTCACTGTATCGAACACAGGCTCTTGAATAGCAAATAAGCTGGGAGATTTAGACTCCATATGCCGGCGCTGTTGGAATGTTGCTACAAAGATAAGGGAATTTTACTATTGGAAAGGTGAAGTCATCGCGTTTGTCGTACAGCTTAGTTTGAAGTCTACCTCTGTTGTTAATTTCAAGGTGAAGGTCAAGGAACGAGGCTGATGTAGAAGTGTCTGTGGTATCCTTAATTTCGAGCTCTTTTGGATAGATCAAATGAAGAAAATCACCAAAGCAAGGGTTGTTTGGTGACAAAATATCATCTTTATAACGGAAGCTAATTATATAAAATTGAAGGATTGGGCAAGTTTTTTATCTGTATTTTGAAGAAGCCCTTTGATGAATTCAGCTTCATAAGAGTGAAGAAACAGATCGGTTAGGAGAGGAGCACAGTTTGTGCCCATAGCAATAGATACAGTCTACTCATATTTCATTTTTGACACTATAGGGTTTGTTTTATGCATATCCTTTTTCTTGTATTGAAGATGTGGCAATTTTTTCGATCTTGATAGTTTTGTTGAAAACATATACGTTGTTGAACTTTGTTATTTTTGCAAATAAGTCATGGGTGTGTTGAATGACCATGTTACCCTTACATGTTTGCCAGAAAGTTTTTAATTTGCAGGTCATTTCTACACATTTCGATTGAAAAACTCTTAAGCCTTATAATCTCTCCTCTGAACCTTTAAACAGAACTTACGAGTTAAGAGACAAACATTACGTTGCATTACAAATCGATTTGAAGCTCACACATAAGAAGCCAGAATTAAGTATAAAATTTAGAAATGTTGCATACTGGTAATTCAAAACCAATTTGAATTCTAAACCCAAAGTCTAACTTTCCGTGAGTATTGTGAACAACCTACATATCAAGTTTGAAGACTGTTTAAAGTTGTATTTACAAATATTGGTCAGAAATCCGTTTTTAATCAACATTTCAAGGGGCATAACGATGAACCATGAATATCCGAAACAAATATCAAACTTGGCCTGAGTTTTGTAATCAACAAATTTTAATGAATGTCTGCATTTTCTAGAATTCACACGTTATTTCTGTAAAACCCAAAATCAATCTGACCCCTGAACCCAAAATCAAACCTAGCCTGACTTTTGTTGTGTACAGCTTACGTAACAAATTTTAAGAATATCTTCTATTTCATTCACAAGAAATTGGTTGATCACTTAATTTACAAAATTTCAAAACAACGACAGTATTTAACAAGTAATAACTGTGTTTGGATGCAAACACAAAGTCTCCCAAACGAACTCCCATAAATTTCAAATGTGGAGCACTTTTAATCCCCCCATTTTTCCATTTCCATGACAACGGCCGCCATTTTGAAAAATTTGTACAATCTTCCTGTGAAATTTCATCCAATTTTTAGCACTTTTAATTTTCCCACCTTTTTTCAGTTTCCATGGCAACGGCGGCCATTTTGAAAATTTCAAGACCGAATTGCACATTTTTGAAAAGGTTTGAAACAAAAATATGTTCTACACAACTTGTACAATCTTCCTTAGAAATTTCATCCATTTTTTAGCACTTTTAATTTTCCCGCCTTTTTTCAGTTTCCATGGCAACGGCCTCCATTTTGAAAAATTTTGACCCAAAAATGTGTTCTACCCATCTTGTACAATCTTCCTGTAAAATTTCATCCAATTTGGAGCACTTTTAATTTCCCCGCCTTTTTTCAGTTTCCATGGCAACGGCGGCCATTTTGAAAATTTCAAGACCGGATTGCACATCTACACATAGTAATTTATCACTATGTCAAGTTTCGTTAAGATCGATGGTAAGATGGCCGAGAACCAGGGCGGACACACTTGCGGGAGAAGAAAAAGAAAGAAAGAGAGAAATAATAATAATAATAACTAGTATTAATTGTGTTTGGATGCAAACACAAGAAGTCTCCCAAACGAACTCCCGTATCAGAATTCAAAGGCTTTAGATGGGATCCACAGATTTTAAACAACCTTCCTGTCAATTTCATGCAATTCTGAGCACTTGGACCTTCCCGCCTTTTTACCGTTTCCATGGCAACGGTCGCCATTTTGAAGTCTTGGACACCGGAACCAAATTTTACACTTGTTAGGCAACCTTCCTGTAAAATGTCATCCAAATCTGGGCATTTTGATTTACCCGCTTTTTTTTACCGTTTCCATGGCATCGGTCGCCATCTTGAAGTCTTGGAGACCAGAAGCCAATTCTACACATGTAAGGCAACCTTCTTGTAAAGTTTCATCCAAATCTGAGTACTTTGACTTTTCCGCCTTTTTTTACCATTTCCATGGCACCGGCCACCATTTTGAAGTCTTGGACAGAAGGAGTCTGTTCCACACATGCTAGGCGACCTTCTTGTAAAATTTCATCCAAATCTGAGCACTTTGATTTTCCCGCCTTTTTTACCATTTCCATGGCACCGGTCGACATTTTGAAGTCTTGGAGACCAGAAGTCAATTCTACACATGTAAGGCAACCT